>OX578133.1:146197016-146224516 GCA_951213105.1 Amaurobius ferox | reverse complement strand
TGATTAAAATAACACCGGAACTCACAGCGAATTCTCGAAAAACAAAGAACGTTTTAACAATACACCCGCTTATAACACAACAACCACGTTAAAAAACCCATTGTGCCGGCGGTATTAAGATGGAAACTCTGTGAGAATATCTCAGGAGCCAGTACCAAATTTCATAGCTTTAGAACGATTAGATTTTCAGCTACAGACGACACAAACAGATAGACATCTTCCTTTATTACTATAGATAGATTATGTCTTCAACTTGAAATCTTTAAAATAATCGTAAAAATTGGCCAAATAAAAGCATATTTTTTGCCTATTTAGAAAGTTAAGGATTGTAGGTTGCTTGTGACAAATTTTGGAGACAGTATCTCGACAAGTTTAAGAATAGCGTTAAAGTGAATATGAACAACACGGAGAATTCGAAATAATCCGGTTATCTTTTTTTTTAAATTTGCATAAAAAAATCTATAGTCGTTTTGGAAAATACTTTTCCAAAGTAGACACGCAATATATTTGACTTCAGTTTAAAAAAAAAAGAACATATATAAACAATATATAAACAATATTATAACATATATAAACAACTTGACACTGTTACAATTATTAAAGCATACAGTATTAGATGGCTTGGACATTTATTCAAATAAAAAGAATCTAATCCGGCTAAAAAAAAAACCTCACTTTTAGTAAGCCAACAGGTATTAAACAAGAAAGATCAATCATGCTTAAACATTGATTATGAAACTCTTTCAAACTTCAATGCAATTTTATTTAAACAAGTCTAAAATGCAATACATTCCTCGGTAATATTTTGAAACTTATCACAATACAGCATTAATTTATTATATTTGAAAACTTAAACCTTCATTGAAAAAAATGAACTTCATTCAAATGACGGCATTGAAATATAAATTGCCTGGTTTAAACATCTCTAAAATGTGATACATTCCTCGGTAATAATTTTAGAATTATCATAATACTACGATAATCTATTATATATGAAAACTTCATCGAAAACAACTGAAATTCATTCAAATGACGTCATAGAAAAAATAACACGCCTGGCTCTCTCTATAAAAGCAGCATTTCATTTATAAATAATTTCTCATTCATGTTATTCATCACAATACTATAATAATTTACTTTATTTGAAAATTAAGACCATGGAGCTACAAGTAATTAAACTCTATGCGTAAAACTTCATCGAAAAAAATCGTCCTTCTCTTTGTAAAATCAATGAATATTTCATTCATATCAGCTATGCAGACTCCATGAACTAAATGATTTTGTGTTAAAGAAATACAGCAATTCTAATACAACTCATTCTATATATTTTGCTGTTTACATTTTACATAGGTGAAAAACAGGCTTCGTTGTAGAAATAATCAAGTTTAGATGAGCATTTAAACTCGAATATATTGTAATTGCTTTGTTTCTGTATGTAGATGAACAGAATTTAGGCAAAAATAAAGTGGTTTTAGGACGGATACAACACTCAATATGAATTAAAAAGAACTTTAAAAATCACGATTTTGACACAAGATGGATGCCATATATCATTTTGAAGTGGGTCACGTGATCTTTTCATATCATGGTCACGTGATCGCTTCATATAAGAGGTGTTATTATTATTTTAATTTTTATTTGAAAACTACTGAATGTATTTCGCTGAATTTTTTTTATATATTTTATGGAACAATTTGACAATTACCTAAAATTTTCGAAGCAATTTGTGAATTTTAAATCCGCTTAAAAAATGTTTGAAAAATTAGGTCTCATAGGGCTCAATGCATTTCATTTTTTCAAACGGGGTTCAATCCAAAACTAATTGGGTGCTATTATTCATTTATATTCCCATAGGTCCTACAGATCGTCTGAACAACATACTAAAATTTCATTTTGATTAAGTCGTTTTTACGGCAGTTATCGTGCTAACGGACAGACATACAGACAGACAGACAGAATGAACAAAGTCATAAACACTTTTCAACTTCGTTGTAAAGAGTTAAAAAAGACCCCCATCAGATGGATCGACAATGTCGAGAATGACCTAAAACTTTTGGGAATTTACAACGGAGAAGTGTGGAGTCTGATAGATCTCACTGGCGAAAACTAATTGGGACGGCTCTAGCCTGCTCTAGGCTGTAGATCCCAGGAAGAAGAAACAAGAAAGATCAATCATGCTTAAAGCATTGATTATGAAACACTTTCCAACTTCAATGCAATTTTATTTAAACATGTCTAAAATGCAATACATTCCTCGGTAATATTTTGAAACTTATCACAATACTGCATTAATTTATTATATTTGAAAACTTAAACCTTCATCGAAAAAAATGAACTTCATTCAAATGACGGCATTGAAATATAAATAGCCTGGTTTAAACATCTCTAAAATGCAACACATTCCACGGTAATATTTTTAAAACTATCATAATACTACGATAATTTATTATATTTGAAAACTTCATCGAAAACAACTGAAATAAATTCAAATGACGTCATAGAAAAAATAACACGCCTGGATCTCTCTATAAAAGCAGGATTTCATTCATAACTTTCTCCCATTCATTTCATTCATCACAATACTATAATAATTTATTTTATTTAAAAATTAAGACCATGGAGCTACAATTCATAAACTCTATGCTTAAAACTTCTTCGAAAAAAATCGTCCTTCTGTTTATAAAATCAATTAATATTTCATTCATATCAGCCATGCAGACTCCATGGACTGAATTATTTTGTGTTAAAGAAATACAGTAATTCTAATACAACTCATTCTACATATTTTGCTGTTTACATTTTACATAGGTGAAAAATAGGCTTAGTTGTAGAAATAATCAAATTTGAAGGAGAATTTAAACTCAAATATATTGTCATTGTGTTGTTTTAGTATGTAGATGCACAGAATTTAAGCAAAAATAAAGTAGTTTTAGGACGGATACAACACTCAATATGAATTAAAAAGAACTTCGAAAAATCACGATTTTGAAACAAGATGGATACCATATATCATTTTGAAGTGGGTCATGTGATCGTTTCATATCATGGTCACGTGATCGTTTCATATAAGAGGTGTAATTATTATTTTAATTTTTATTTAAAAAACTACTGAATATATTTAACTGAATTCTTTTTTATATATTTTATGGAACAATTTGACTATTACCTAAAATTTTCGAAGCAATTTGTGAATTTTAAATCCGCTTAAAAAATGTTTGAAAAATTAGGTCCCATAGGGCTCAATGTATTTCATTTTTTCAACCCGGGTTCAATCCAAAACTAATTGGGTGATATTATTCGTTTATATTTCCATAGGTCCTACAGACCGTCTGAACAACATGCTAAAATTTCATTTTGATTAAGTCATTTTTACGGCAGTTATCGTGCTAACGGACAGACAGACAGATAGACAGACAGAATGAATGAACAAAGTCATAAACACTTTTCAACTTTGTTGTAAAGTGTTAAAAAGATCGAGATCTTAACTTAAAATGCGAAGGACCAGTAATTAATAAAAAAAGGTGCCAAGATCTTGGCTTTTTTTTTTTTTTTTTTTTTTTTTATTCCCCCCGCAATTAAAAATCTGTAAGAAATAAACAAGAAAGATCAATCATGCTTAAAGCATTGATTATGAAACACTTTCCAACTTCAATGCAATTTTATTTAAACAAGTCTAAAATGCAATACATTCCTCGGTAATATTTTGAAACTTATCACAATACTGCATTAATTTATTATATTTGAAAACTTAAACCTTCATCGAAAAAAATGAACTTCATTCAAATGACGGCATTGAAATATAAATAGCCTGGTTTAAACATCTCTAAAATGTTATACATTCCTCGGTAATAGTTTTAGAATTATCATAATACTACGATAATTTATTATATTTGAAAACTTCATCGAAAACAACTGAAATTAATTCAAATGACGTCATAGAAAAAATAACACGCCTGGATCTCTCTATGAAAACAGGATTTCATTCATAACTTTCTCCCATTCATTTCATTCATCACTATACTATAATAATTTATTTTATTTAAACATTTTGTTTAAGACCATGGAGCTACAAAAAATTAAACTCTATGCTTGAAACTGCATCGAAAAAAATCGTCCTTCTCTTTATGAAATCAATTAATATTTCATTCATATCAGCCATGCAGACTCCATGGACTAAATTATTTTGTGTTAAAAAATACAGGAATTCTAATACAACTCATTCTATATATTTTGCTGTTTACATTTTACATAGGTGAAAAATAGGCTTAGTTGTGGAAATAATCAAATTTAGATGAGCATTTAAACTCAAATATATTGTCATTGCGTTGTTTCAGTATGTAGATGCACAGAATTTAAGCAAAAATAAAGTAGTTTTAGGACGGATACAACACTCAATATGAATTAAAAAGAACTTAAAAAAATTACGATTTTGAAACAAGATGGATGCCATATATCATTTTGAAGTGGGTCATGTGATCGTTTCATATCATGGTCACGTGATCGTTTCATATAAGAGGTGTAATTATTATTTTAATTTTTATTTAAAAAACTACTGAATATATTTCGCTGAATTTTTTTTTATATATTTTATGGAACAATTTGAATATTACCTAAAATTTTCGAAGCAATTTGTGAATTTTAAATCCGCTTAAAAAATGTTTGAAAAATTAGGTCCCATAGGGCTCAATGTATTTCATTTTTTCGACCCGGGTTCAATCCAAAACTAATTGGGTGATATTATTCATTTATATTCCCATAGGTTCTACAGACCGTCTGAACAACATACTAAAATTTCATTTTGATTAAGTCATTTTTACGGCAGTTATCGTGCTAACGGACAGACAGACAGACAGACAGACAGAATGAGCAAAGTCATAAACACTTTTCAACTTTGTTGTAAAGTGTTAAAAAATGTCGATTTTTAGGAAAATTGGGCTTATACAGTCTGCAGCAAATTTATCTGGCTCCGATTTAAAAAAGAGCTTAACTTAATTTTTGAATTAGAAGATAGGTTTCAGCTCCCCGTTTCGAAAAAGAGTTTCTGTAAATATTTAAAAATCTTGAATTTTTGTGAATTTTCGAAGGTTTTGTGCACGTACCCAGATTATTAGCTGCATTAAAAAAAAGGGGAGGGGAGAGACCTTCGAACTTCTAGGTCAAGTTGGGACTTCGGAATAAGAGGAGACAGACGTACATTACTGACATATATTATTACATATTTACAAGCGATCATTATTTTTTAATAGTTAAAATGAAGTCAACTAGATATTTACAGAGTGAATGCTATTATATTTCACAGTTTACATACACACTATTACGTACCCACACACGATTTGAGAAGATGGAATGCAATAAAAAGGCATAAGAACCTCCAACCACACACCGTTAAACACATTTATATTTACCTTGAATAAAATGTTACATTTGCTATATATAAATGGGAAATATCTATACTCAATTCCGTCTACCGGAATAGATATTTGTTTCATTCAACCAATTCCTTGTCAGCAGTGACAATAGATACAGAATGCGTATACACTCAAAGACAATTAAAATACAAAAATTTATGATACATTTTGTAAAAGATACGACCTTGGGGGAAATCCTCAAAGGATATTAATTCATAGTTAACAATAGCTCAGCTTCATGAAAGCGGGGACAAAAGTTACGAAGCACGCCTACTGTTATAAAAAAATATATATACGAGTATATACTCATGCACAGGCATCAGAAGAAATAGAAATATTAAAACTGTGACTAAAAATAAAAAACACGATTCCAGCATATGAGGTAAATATCAGTGTATCCAGGAATTCGTATATGGAGGTTTGGCAATCGAATGAGCGATTTACAGTGGTAAATATCGTTCAGTGAATGTGAATCCAATAGAAAGCCAATGGGTTTATGACCCCCAAACCTCCTTGCTAAACCACGAAACATTTTTAGGAAGTGTTTAAACATCCCAAATGGCTTTGTAAGGAAAGGTTCAACAGTGAGCACGTTAGGTCTATCTATAGCAAAGTGACAATGCTCGATCGAATAAAAGTGATCGCAGCGTCCCTGGTGGAAAATTAAAAAATTGGGACAACAAATGTGGCATAAAAGCGAGATAGATGAAAAAAGCCATTTCAAAGTTGTAAATTATTGTCTTATGAGTAGGAATCGACCATAAAACTGTAACAGAAGGCATTTATTTGACACAATATGTGGTTATTGGTAAATGGCTGTCCTATTCAGGAATGCTAAAATAAACAACACTTGCGTGTCCAGGAATCTAATGCATAACCTGTTCAAAATGCTCTCCGCCAATACAATGCACATTTGAATTCGAGAAAGAATATTATCGTTTATCTTGACAAGCATTGCAGGCGTCAACCTGTTGCAGTCCTTGGTGATACCACTTTTTGACTGGTATTTATTGCCTTCTACATACGCGTTTCGTACGTTCTTCGTGTCGATTCCTACTAATTAGATAATCTTCTGCAACTTTGTTGTTGACATTTTTCCTTTATCTCGCTTTGTTGCCGATTTCGTTATCCTAACTTTTTTAATTCTTTGCGAAGAGAGGCGCTGCAATCATTTTTATTCGATCGGGCATGGCACTTTACTATAAACAGACCTAACGCGAACATTCATGGGCCGTTTTCTTATAAGGAGCCTTGCATATGATGAATTGTAGAGAAAGTAATAACAGGAGCAAGAAAGGAAAAATCTGTATCGCCGCCGGAAATGTGAGTCCTATGTATATTGCGTTAATGAAATGCTATTTTCCTTCTTTACTAAAAAATGACACAGGGGGTAAGGACCAATCATTTTTCCTACTTACCTGTTTGTGACGTCTCGATGCTTAGGTCCGCCCTCCCACTACAGCACCACCACCTGGCAATCTAATCATAAGTACCGCAGAGTGTACTTGGATTCCAAATTTACTTGGAACATTAATATTTCCGAGGCCTGTCGGAATCTTGCCATCCTTAAACCCCTTTTAGGCAGAAATAGCCGTCTATCCCTGTCTAATAAATTACTGTTATACAAGTCTTACGTCATGCCCAGGTAAACGGTTTCCAAGTGTGGGGTAATATAGTCAAAAATCACCTACGGAAACTTCAGATTATCTAGAGCTAAGTTTTTCGTTCTATTCTTAAAGTTCCTCAATATGTTAAACTCGATGTCATTACCTCAAAATTAACCTCTTTTTGAACTGCATTCAAAGATCATCTCATAAATTCTTGAGAGATCTGGGTAAAGTCTCAAAGACTACAATCGATACAGCCTTTTTTTCTTTCGACTCAGACCGTCCGACCTACCCGAAAGTGTAAGGTATCTGTTTGGACGGCAGGACAGTGCCTTCCAATTTATCACTCCCAAACCCAGTGGGAGTGATATCTACAGGGGTCGTATCTTACTTCCTCTACCACCAATCTCTAGGAAGGACTTTCAGACCCACATATTTAACATGCCCGTACTCTGAGTGAACACGGGGACAATTTAGGTAGAGCCAGGAATCGAACTCGGGTCCTTCGAGTGTAATCCTTGTGCTATAACTGCATGGCTATTTCGCCCCAATCGATGTAGCAGCCACAATCCAGGCCGAGGACGATCTATGGCCCACGGCCTCACAAATTCTCCCAGTGTTCTTTTAAGTAAGCCTGAGGACCTGTTCCTATGTGCCAAATGGGGGCGTAGTGCCCTCAGCTTGTACCATCTTTGTACTGATTACGACTTATTCTACCTTTTAACCCCAAGTTGAATTGTATCCTTAGTATTCGGATATCACGACGCAACTGGCCATACACCCAGTGACCACTGATCAAGGACTTATTATTCCCTATTCCACTCGCTATTCGCTGTCATTTAAATACTGCATTATTCAAAGTTATTTGACTTTAATAAGTGCGGCAATGGTCTTTCTATATTTCTGCGATGAAGAGAGCCCATTTCCCCTTTAATTTCCTGCTTTCAAGAATCTCTCTTTTTGTCGCATTTTAATTTCCGCAGGAGGTAAAAGATGGAGTTTTTGTCCAGCCCAGGGATTAAAAAAAAATCCTTGGTCCATAGTTTCGTGTATATCGCTATATACTTGCTAACTTGATGTTTCATTTCCAGTTTCAAAGTCATTAAATGGTCGTAAATGGAAGATTACTATTTAAGAAATCTATAAAAACAACATTTATATATTTTTTCTCAATTTCATAATCGTGAATCTCTTATAAACTACATTGAACCCATGAACTACTATTGAAAAGGTTGATTTTAAGATTTATATTGCTGTAAATTTTCAAAAATAAATAAATAAATAAATTAATAAATAAATAAATAAAATAAAATAAAGTAAAATAAATTTTATTCATAAAATTATTTAAATAATTTTAAGGGATAAACATTTTTTTGTGTGAAGAAATTGATATTATCCAGAATTATTTCGAAGCTATTAATTACTTAAAAATTAACGTTCAGCTGAAATCAGGTAATTATCAAGATATTCAATATGTGTGAGAGATAACACTCTATGTGCTTCATATCACGATGTGCTGCTGCAAGAAATGCAAATCATTCACCGTTGCCACTCAAGCGATAAAAATCAGTTTTGCCAATAAGGAGTAAAAGCAGGAAGAACAATTTGAACTACAACTAGCGTAAACTTAAAAAATGCAGATTTAATAGCTGAAAGAAATTGTTATACAAAAGTCTAACAAAAAGTGCTTTCTAATGATACTACTATATTATGAGAGAAATATAACGATTATGCTAGAAAAATATAAGATATTGATAATACTAATAAAGAGTATGTATTTAAGAATGTTTAGTTAATTTTAACATTTTTACAGTACTGTTAATTATATATACTAGGTATTTATATTAATTACTAGTTTTTTAAGGTTATCAATATGCAAATTATGATATTTTTATTATATAATATAATATTCTAAATAATAATATTAATAATAACATTACGAAACAATTGTATAGATTCACATAAATTAAACAGTAATAATGTATTAAAATTAAAATTAAAATTATCTTTTTCATGATGTAAATTAGTTATTATCTTATTCGATGGTTCAATGCTGAGATTCAAATTAAAAAAACTAACATTATTACTAATTGACATTAGGCAATAATTCCAGATTATCTGGATTGAAATATAATTTGATATTATAATCATCTGTTATAACTAAACAAATCAAATCATCAATCTATATAAATAAAAGTGAAAATCTGTCTGTTTATTTGTTTGTGCTTGTCTCATCATCACGGGAGAATGGCAGCACCGAATTGGATGAAATTTTCGGGGTAGACTTTGAATAACCCCGCTTAAAATTTAGTTTATGTCTCGAGTTTCTAGGACCAGGGGTTATCAAGATATTAATAAAAAACGCCCTATTAAACCTTCCACTGAGATAGAATTGGGCAAACGACATTTGTTCCGCAAAGTTATTTGAAAAAAATATATATAATATTTTGCTAAGCAACGGAATTAAACACAATAAGTTTATATTTGAAAAAAATTATCATGTTTCTAAGCAACGGAATTAAACCCAATCAATTATTACAGCAGTAAATCTTTTTCGATGTAAATAATAAAGAAATGTATATAAATACATTTTATCCGAATTTCATTTTTAATTGGATTATCATTATACCCATTACGGCCTTTGGGTTTAAGGATTACGGGGATTTTTGATATTTTTAAATTTGTACGTCATCTATTTTATTTTGGTGAAAGATTTTCCAAATCCATATCATCGGGAATATCTTCTAATCGACGAGAATATAAGTCGTACGGGTATATCTTCTAATCCACGAGAATATAAGTAGTATTGGCATATCTTCTAATACTATTTTACCGCTTTTATTTTGGCATATATTGATTCCATTTCATATTTTCTTTAAATTGTTTTAGAAACTGAATCAGGATGTTTTATTCTTCAGATCTGCTTGTGAAGATAATTTTATACAGCGAGAACAGAGATTCTTAAACTTCTTTTTGGGAGCATAATTTAAATATTTTAATAGAATGTTTTGAATAACAATGTCATTCAGAATTCTATAGGAATTTGTACATGATTGTGAATTTTGTTTCATTATATTGCGTATTTCGAAGAACTGGTATACTGCTAGAATATCTATAAATTTGGTAATCAGTAGATGTAAAAGTATGTCCATAATGATAAAAATACAATTTATCCAAATTACTACTACTACAACCACCTTGCGGGACTCCAGATACTTGATAAGCATAATTTATTACCTACCCTGAAATATATAACTTTTAAATAAGACAAAGTGGAGAAGTTTAGGAAAATTTTAAATTTTTATATGATCAGAATTATGAGTATAAATGAATTATATTGCTAAAATTACATCATAAAGATCTTGAATATTATGTTATTAAAAGATTGAAGTTTATCAAATTAAGATAGTTTTAAAATCAAAAGTTTGTAAACCAAAAATATTACCTATTGTATCTATTTTATTAATTATTCTTTGCTATTATCTAGAATAAAATAATCATCATTCTTAGAGTAACGTAAACTATCATTTAATTATTTTAAACTATTTAGTAGTAATTTGCTAGTAGTAGTAGACTAAGTATTATGGTCACTAGTGACAGTTGTAAACTTAATAGGATTTTTGTAAAATTTCGGTATTGAAACAATACATGAAAATTTTAGAATCTAGATTTAAATCATTATACATATTGATAATGTTATGTTTTATGCTGATTAGAGAGTGGGGATCAAGTTGAACTATATTAATATTTTATAATCTAACAAATATTGTATACAAAATTTTTTATAAATAATTGCATAATTATTGGAGACTTTATCCACGTATATAGTTACAAAATATTTTTGTAAATAATTTAGCTTTCTAAATTACCAATAGCATATATTAATTTAGTCATTTTAATACTAGGGTTTTTAATGATTTTTAATAAAGTATATTTCAACATATTAAACACTTCTAATGGCTGTGCATATTTACAAGCTAATTTATAAATATATTTATCTAGGTCCTAGTTAATTGATTTTAATACAATAGAGGGGTTATTACAAGAAGGTAAACTTAGTAAATTTAATACCAAATGACATTACACTTTTTAAAGGTTCATCATTAACGATGTTTAAGTCACCCTTTACAATGTGTCCTCGAATTGGATTAATGTAATTCACATAATTCACTTCTTTACATATATCATCATGATCTAAGCTAGCATCAAAATCATTATCTAAAGAGAGAGATTGAGAAATATCATTATAATTAAAAATGGTTCATCCTAATGGCTTATTTAAATGTCTTTAATACCTTCAAATCCTTAATTGGAAAAAAATGTTTATAATTATTAAATAAATTATTAAAATTGATAGAATTTTAAAGAAAATGTTTATATGATATAACACAATGAGAACTAGAAGAGTGACTTTCATGTTGAAATTTGTTAAGCAATAAGTGTAAATGTTTAGCTCTAGTAATCAGCAAATCATAAAAATATGAGTAAATGATCATTAGGTAAGTTTAATTTTTACAAAGTGGCATAAATATGATAAATTTGTCTTTTCTAGCTGCGAAAACCCAAGATTTCATCAATTTCTATTGAAAAATGCTATGAAAGTTATAATTCAAAGCTTTTTAATCTCTGATTTAAAATCTCAATGTTTATTTTTAGTTTTAACTTTGCAGCGTTTTTGATTTTCTAGCAATTACTGTATTGCTTTTATCTTTTTGAAATTTGGGATTTAAGAATAAGTGATGACAAATTGAATATTTATTATTTTCAAAATTATTTTTTATAATATTACTATTTAGATATAACTGATTTAATTCATATGTAAAAGAGTGCAATTAGATTTTACATAGAAATTTTCAAAGTATATTCTATCTATTAAATTAGTTTTAATATCTAAAATATGAATAACAACATTATCAAATCAATGTTGAGTAAAGTGTTGATATTCATATTTATTAGAAATAGGAAAAACTTTATTATTGAGGATATATTTTTTAATATGATCTCTATAAACGTTCATTCGAAGATGAATCGGATTACTTGTTTATCCAATATAAGACAAATTGCAGATATTACAAGTTCATTTATATATACAATTATGGACTTTACAAAAAGACAGATAGCAAATTATGGTGTTCATAGTAACTAACTATCAAAATATGCAGAAATAAGCATGTGTTCTGGTTAATTTGGAATGGATACTCAGTCTTGATAAAGAATCTATTCTGAATCAACTTCCAACTTAAGCCGAGCGCAATTCCACTTTTTCGCATGATGGCCACGTTTTATCTACTTTAGTATAACTCATTGTTTGTGTTTCTTCATTGATCGCATGCTTTTAGTTATTAATTCATTTTTAATACATATATTTACGAGAAATTGAACTTCACTTTATGAATATAACTATTGAGAGTTGCATTTTTAAACTAGGAGGATCCGCCAACCCTCATACTCACCGACGAGAGAGAGAGAGATTTTTTAAAGTTGTATATTTAATTATAGTTTCTAACGCCTTATTTTAATTACATGATGGTATATGGAGTCTTCCAAATAAAATAATACTTCAGTGTGGTCACACCAACAAAAAGGTTACGCACCACTGGCCTAGACGACCGCCAATGTTTTCGCCTAACAGCCAGGTCGAGCCGGCTCTGCTAGACATGAATATTTGATATCGATCTAACAAACCGCACATGACGCAATCACAAAAGCTGTAAACAAACAAAAGAAGCTTCAGGAAGTAACCACCAAAATAAAGTTCGATGACACCCTGGAGAAACGTCAGAGAATTCTTAATACGAAAACATTAATAAGAATATTTAGGAGGCATGCATTGATGCGGTGACAGGAAAGGGAAAAGTAAAACCATTTCACTCATTCTATCAGCAATGTGACAGGATACGGGTGATGCCTTTTCATGTAAGGTGATGGCTTTTGAATCATAGCAATAAGTCAAAAGCACATTCCGCTGTGGAAAGTGTTACAAGCATTTACAGGGTTTTTTTGTGTCAAAATATGGAGTTCTGAAAGTTTTGTTCAGTTGCAAAATCAAATTCAATGATAAGAGTTTGCAATTCCATCCCAGTAGCTTAATTAGGAGAATGTTAGATGTCCAATACTAAGATCTATGGTTCGAACTCCGACTGGGACAGTTAGGTTATCTACAATGGCTCCCGAACAAATTAACCCTGAATGTTGGTGCAATGATTACAGTGGTCTAAAAGTGACACTACAGCGAGTAGCACGAATTCAGTGGCTCCTGGGATATTGACTGCCTATTTCAAATCGGGAGGCTAACGACCACGTAGGTAGCTAAGCTGAGGGGTAAAATGTAAAAACAAAAAACGTTGTTGTTTAAAGTCCACTATTTTATTATTTGTATGTAACTTCATGCATGTATCTGGTCTGAAAGAAGAACCCAGTATCCAGCTTAACTATTATTATCATAGGTTAAATTTTTCTCTTTCTCATATATATATATATATATATATATATATATATAAACAAATCTGAATACTGGACTTATTATTTTTTACGCAGTCCAAATTGAGGACATCTCAAATGAGGACAGTGCGAAATTCTCCCCAAATGCGAATGGGCAAGTTTACAAATACCGCATTTTGTTTAACACCTTCCCATTTGCGAACGGTTTATGCAAATTACACAGGGTGACAGGAAGGATTGTTTTTTTTCCCCTCCCTCCATTCTCTGAGCCCGATTCAAATGTCACGTGGCTTAATGCGGCAAATGCAAACTAAAACTACGTTATTATTATCACTATTATTATTTATTTATTTTTTTAACACTTTCCAACATAGTTGAAAAGTGTTTATGATTTTGGTTATTCTGTCTGTCTGTCTATTCGCACGATAACTGCCGTAAAAATGACTTTATCAAAATTAAATTGTAGTATGTTGTTCAAACGGTCTGTGGGACATATGGGAATGTAAATGAGTAATATCATCCAATTAGTTTTGGATTGAACCCGGGTTGAAATTACATTGAACCATATGAGACCTAATTTTTCAAACATATTTTAAGCGAAGTTAAAATTCGCAAATTGCTTTAAAATTTTTAGGAAATATTCAAATTATCCCATAAATATATAAAAAAATTTTGAGCAAAATATATTTGGTAATTTTTTAAATAATTATTAAAATAATAATTACACCTATATTATATGAAGAGATCACGGGACCCACTTCAAAATAAAATATGGCGTTCATCTTTTTCCCAGTGTTAAAATCGTGATTTTTAAAGTTCTTTTAAATTTATATTTAGTGTTACATCCGTTCTAAAACCGCTTTATTTTTGCTTATTTCCTGTGCATCTATATTCTGAGCTAACGCAATTACAATATTTTTGAGCTTAAATGATCATCAAGCTTTGATTATTTCTATAACAAAGCCTAATTTTAACGTACGCTGAATGTAAACAAATCAAGCTGTAAGATGAGTTTTATACGAATTGCTGAATTTTTTTAACGCAAAATTATTCAACTTTGGAGGCTGGAATATAGGTGATGTGAATGAAATATTTATTAATTAATAGAGAAGCAGATGATTTTATAACATTATCGTTTTCGATGAAGTTTTAAGCATGGAGTTAGAAAGTACTTTTACCTCCATGGTTTTAAGTTTTTAAGTAAAATAAATTATTGCAGTACTGTGATAATTTAAAAAATATCACCGCTGAATGTACCGCATTTTAGAGATGTTTAAATAAAATTGCATTGCAGTTGGAAAGTGTTTCATGTGTGGAAAATTTCCTGCTTATGGGCGAGATATGAGAACTAGATTATCATCATTTAGAAATCTAAAATCACAAGAACAAGGAACGCGGTGAAACTATTAGAATAATGAATAAATCTACAAATAGGTATCAATACAAACCCCTTCTGGAATGTGATGCTGAATGCATATCAGTCAACATATAAGCTTTATCTATAGCCAATCCTGAGAAATGGATGTTTTATTAAAAATATTTGAACCGGAAGTAAAAATTTTTAGGGAACCTCCTACTCCCTTCGGAATTTGATGCTGAATCCATATCGTCTAAGCTTCATCTGCGAAATCGATGTTGAGAAATAAATCTTACAAGGGAAATGCCAATTTTTGAATAGGAAGTGACATCCTTAGAACCGGAAATAGATATTCTTATTGAGTCCTTCTATCCCCTTCAGAATTTAATTTGATGAATCCACCAGTTATCATTTAAGCTTTATCTATAGCCAATTTTTATATCTAAATGCTTCAAGGAAAATGTTTGAACCGGAAGTGGAAAAGGAGGCAAAAGTGGAAATCCTTAGTGAACTGCTCACCTCCTCCAGAATGTAATGCTAATGTTATATCTGTAACTGGAACTAAAGTATCTGGAACTGGCTATAGCCAGTCTTCAGAAATAGATATTTCAAGAAAGTGAAAATTGTTGAACCAGAAATAGACATCTTTAGCGACCACACCCACTCCGGAATTTTATACTAAATATATAGCAGTCGTTATCTAAGCTCTATCTATTGCAAATCAAGAGAAATAGCTGGTTCAATATAAATTTTTAGTAAAAACAAGAGTATGGCTAAATTTTTGCCGCCAATAATTGAATCCCCTTCTAGGAGGAGAGGAAACTTGACTCGCATAACATACGGTCATTGGTGGAAAGGACAGGTTACCCTTTGCTTGAATCTGTGGACATGTCACATGTAATTATGTGCATTGAACTGTAAAATTTATCGGCAAATAATGCGGAATTTGTTGATTTTTGATAAAATATAATTTAACAATCTGAAAGTTATAACAAACAGAACCTTTGTCATAACAAATCAGCTGTTTTCTCAATTAAAATATAAATGGATATATTATTACCTTTTTCACGACCCTTGCTCATTTTATCTGGTATATTTGGATCATCTGGTGGATCATAGACATTAGGTTAAAAAAATAAGTTTATTGAAATTCGATCATTTTACATAATTAAATATTCTATATTCCTTGTCAAATTATATTTGTCATATATTCTATTGTTGATAAAGAAAAAAACATAGCTGATAATTGTATTTAATAATACAAAATGTAAGATTTCTATTTAAACATTTTCTTGGTATAATGGAAATGGAATGCGTGTAATAAAAGAAGCCTATTTCCCCAAAGATTAGGTTTTTAGTCAACTATTAGTTTACATGTAACTATTTAGGAAAATTTATAATAGTAATTTATATAGTTTAAAATATATAATAATAACTACTAATTTACATATGACAAGGACTAATTGGCTTTGTACTACATACACTTTGACACAATAACTCATAATAATAGTGGCCCCTATAATAATAGAAAAGTGCCTATTTTGTTATAATTAATTAAAATAATTTTTAATGTTTAAACACTAAAATATAATATTTTATCTTAAGCTCCCCTTCCAGAACTGTTGACCCCCCCCCCCTTTTGTATTTTATACACGCCCCTCTTGGATTTCATTTCTGGCTATGACGCTATGTAACAGATGGGCAGAGAGATACAAATAACGGTTGAGCCAGTTTCCAATTTCTGTCGCAGTGTCATTTCCTTTTGAGTGTCTTGCATTCAACGGCACTTCTTAAAAACGTATCTAAAGAATAATTTCTTTATCCTCCTATCATTTTCTATCCTTAACGTCTCATTTATCCCCAATTCTTCGAAATTTCGAAGGAAAGTATTTTTTTTTGTTATGCCTATATTACCTCCACCCCGGAGTTTTTAGAATAGGCAAGCTGTGGGGAGGAATACAAACGTTAACAATGACTACCTCCCAACCTCCAACCTCACATTTTGCAACCCGTACAAAGGAAAAACGTCAATAGATTTTTTTTGCGTTGGTAAACAGACTCATTGGTCAGAACTGTCGGTCGACCTGTCACGGCTAACGACAAAAAATGTTGTCTGTTATTTGGATGGGATGTGTTAAATGCTGACGCATATTTGGTTGGTGTACAGTCCAGGAATGATAAAGAATCGGATTCCGTATTAATTTAGAAATTTAATAGAAAATGTGAAAATGAATTAGACATGTTCACATAATATCAATACTTTGTATACTAGAGTGTACAGCGAGGGATTTTCAATGATACATTAATTGATATATCCATGTATTAAGTTAACAAGCTGAGGCGGATCGAATGATACCAGAACCAAGATTCTACCTATAATGGAAGTGCTCAATAATTTTGATACATCATCCCCACTCCCTTGCCCCAGTCTTTGATTATCATCACACCGTCTACCCTACTTTGAATTTTCAATTTTTCCATTGGTCTCGAAGCTGAGACGGATCGATTGACCTAAAAATCAAGATTCTAACTATAGTGGAAGTGCTTCATAATTTTGATACATCACCCCATCAGTCAATCAGTTCAGTGCACATAGATATGGAGAGAAAATTCATTTATTCATAGGAGTAACCAGGATCTCCTACAGGGTAGGGGGGACAAAAGCAGATAACAACCGTCTGTTGTCTTTGAAACTAGTATAGACCAGTTTTTTGTATGCATGCTGTATTTACGAAGTGTTTTATTTATTGTGTTTTATTGCAGCAGTTTTTGAGTGATTATTTGGATTCAATATGGACTCTATGAAAAACTAATATAAGAGATCCGCCAATAGGGGCAATGACCCCTTGCCAACGCCACTAAATTTACTCCATACAACTGAAACTGGTTTAAGGTAACTGTGAATGGATATAGTTAAAAATAAAAAAATATTTTAATGAATTTGTAAAGAAATAATTTGCTAAAATCTTCACTAATCTAAAAAAAGAATTTATATATACAGTATTGTGGCAATTAATTGAGAAATGCAGTTTTTTTTATAAAATTCAGTTTTATTCAAGTTTTCTATGGATACATTTAAAACTAATAAGTGATATGGCCTCCCTGAGACTTTATAACATCACAGACACGTTTCGGCATGGAATGTACTAGACTAGCACATGTAGTTTTAATTTCAACGTCTCTGAACCATATGTCAATAACGGCCGAAATTAGCTTGTCCATCGTCGTACAGTCAAATTTGTGAAGCCGTTTTTTGACAATAGCCCACAAATTTTCTATGGGATTCAAGTCTGGTGAATTCCCGGGCCAATCCAGTACGGTAATAATTTTTTTTGAGCAGAAATTTTTGATTCGCTTCGAAGTGTGACATGGCGCGCTGTCTTGTTGGAAAACGCAATCTCCGTTCGGCCACAGTTTAGCCATGGTTGGAAGCACTTTTCGGGTCAATATGACTTCGTAACTGGCACTGTTCATCATTTCCTTTACGGGAACAAGAGATTCTGTCCCCAAAATGCTGAAACAACCCCAAAACATCTTTTTGGGCGGATGCTTGGGTGCTTGATTGATGTGGTGCTGATTGAGAGGTTCTCCTTGGCTCCTTCTCACGAACATAGATCTAAATCCCTGAACCACAAAATGTGTTTCGTCAGAAAAGAGAACTTTCTCCCAGTCCTCAGTCCATGTTTTGTATTTCCGTGCCCATTCCAACCTTTTTTTCTTCATGCGAAGCGTCAGAAGCTGCTTCTTGTACGGTCGACGTGCTCTCCGTCCGCGTTCTAACAGCCTGTATCGCACTGTTGAAGGTGCAATATCAACACCAGCTGCCACCATGGGCTTAGACAGGTCAAAACTGGTTAATCGAGGATTTTTAACACTCATTCGATGTAACGTTTTGTCGTCACGAGTCGAAGTTGATCTTTTTCGGCCGCATCTTCCAGAGCGGTTGGTTCCAGCATTTCCTGTTTCCTGAAACCCCTTCCAGATCCTCCCGACACTTGCTGTACTCACTCCACATATTTTACCTATTTCCTCGAACGTCTTAGAAGTGTGTTCTCTAAGCGCAATCACTTTAGCACGTATTTACGCGCTGATATCCATGACGCTAATGAGCCCCGCAACAACTGAGAAACTACCACTGCGGAACACCTGCCACCTGGCGGAGGAATTTGAACACCTGCTACTTACCAGGTGCATACGAACACCTGCTACTTTGATAATAACTGCAATTTGAACTCTGAGCTAATTTGGAGTGCTTCTTCCTAAGCTTACGTGTGATAAAACGAAAAAAATGACATTTCTCAATTAATTGCCACAATACTGTATATATATATATATATATATATATAAATAAAAATAGTTTATGAAAATCCAAATATATATTAGAGATAATTTGTAACACATATACTAATCCATAATTAAACATTATAAAAAGCCAAAAGTAAAACAAAATCTTTCCTATCATTTATTACTACGGAAAAGAAAATCTGGGCAAATAAGCACTATGACTTTCTAATATGTAAAAATTAGAGATTCAATAACCAATGGGAGAATAAAACTAATAGAATGCAAATTTTCAAATCTTTAGTTTTATCAATATCAATATATATATATATATATTGATATATATATATATATTGATATATTTCAAATATATATATATATATATATATATATATATATATATTTGAAATATGTAATAATAAGAATTATGTAAAAATAAAATAAAAAAAATATAAAAAAAAACAATTCAAGTAATATTAACATCACCATAGAAGCAAATTCACGGCCACAATGCCGATAAGAGAAAAGAACAGCACCGTCCCAAATTCGATGATTAATCAGAACTAAATTCATCTTCAGGTCTGAGTATTTAATTCTAATTAACCCAAACAAATGCCTGTTTCAGATTAAGCAATAGCACATCACTATAAATGCTTAAACTCAGACTACAGGCAACAAAAAATGAAAATAGGATGCATTAAGTAAATTTGTATTACCATGCGGCATGAACCCATCTTATATATATATATATATATATATATATATATTTCTAAATCCAGACTTGGGGCATATAGATACAGGAGACTTAGGTATAGTTAACAACAATTCGTTAAGAACCATTATGACATTTGACACTAAATTCAGGTTACCATCTTGTAATAATGCTTTTAAAATTTTAAAATCAATTAATCTTGATATATATGTATATATATATATATATATATATATATTAGCTTCTAAATATGCTCTACCTTTAGAGGCATTTAATATGTGGAAATTTATTTTATTAGAATACATTAAGAATGCTAATAGTGTTGTATTAAATTGTCTAGATCTATATATAATATTGATAATATTAAACACTCCATTAATGATTTGCAAAGATCTTTTGTTATCACTTACGTTGATAAAGCCTCTAATAATTATGCTATTATCTGTAAAAAATTTTATATACAATTTCTGTTAGATTATTTAAAAAATAATAGTCTTATTAAACTAGTTTTACATTCTATTAATAGTATCAAATTGAAAGTTATCAATATGTACAGTGATTTAAATATTAAATTTAAATTTCTTAAATTTCCTTATATAGTGTTTATTCCTAAATTTCATAAAAATCCTATTAAATTTAGAACAGTCATTAGTGGTCATAATACTTACTCTACTACTGCGAGTAAATTACTACTAAATTCTTTAAATCTAATAAATGATAGTTTACGTCAGTCTAGCAATAATTACCTTATTCTAAATAATAGTAAAGAATTAAAGAATAAATTAACATCACTTAGAAAACGAAAAGGATTTCAAACTTTTGATTTTAAAGATCTTTTTAATAATATTAAGATCTCAGATCAGTATGATGTAATTTTAGCTCTATATAATGCTTATATTACTAATCTATCAACTCAAACCAATTTTATAAATTTTCCTAAACTTCTTCACTTTGTTATTTTCAATAACTATATTTTTAAAGGAAATAAATTTTACTTACAAGTCTCTGGAGTTCCACAGGGTGGCTGCAGTAGCAGTATGTTAGCTAATTTATACCTTTATCATTATGAACAGTCTTTTACTTCAATAGATTATACATTATACAAATATGTTGATGATCTGATTTGCTTAGTATATACTGAAAATTATGTCATAGATATAGATTTCTATCCAGACAATTTGGAATTAATTCCTAATGAAGCTACTGTTAGTAATAATATTAATTTTTTGGATTTAAACTTTTTATTGAATCTTCTAATAGAATTGTTACTAATTTATATGATAAAAAAGACTATTTTAATTTCAACATTAATAAAATCTTACCATTTAATTCCTGCAACTCGATTCTATTGTTTAGAAATATTATACTTAATCAGCTTTTTAGAATTTATAGATTATCTGATAAAAAATGTCATGCTATACATATTAATAATCTAAAAATTACCAGCAATTTATATAAATATCCCTCTTATTTAGTAAATGGTATAGTTAAAAAATTTAGATTAGCTGGATTTTCATGAAATTCATTCGTACTATCTTATATTAGTCTGACATCTCCATTCTCTTGTATTAATAATTATTTTTACATCCACTTAAACATTAGCCTTTCTATTATCAGCCCCACTTTTTAGTAGCTCTGTTTGTATATTTTTACTTTTTCTTGCCTTTTCGTATTACTGTTATTTATTTCTTGCGAATGGCAACAGTAGATCATTTCCTTTTCCTTTGTGAATGGCAACACTGGTCTCTTCATTCTGGGTTCCCGGGTTCGACTGATTCGTGCATATGTAGTGTTTTTTACAGGTATTCTTGTTTCCTTTTATTTTTTCTTTTATGTATGTTGTCCAAGTAGAAATAATTTATAGATATAATCTATCTATTTCTTCAGAAACATACATATTTTGTGTTTGCTTCGACAAAATACTTGGACCCGAGGAAAAATTTTGACGAAGTGAATAATTCCGTTATTTAGGCCTAGCCCTTGTCCACGTATATTGCATTAATGCTTGGATTTCATTTGTTTTACTTTTATCGATTCCATAACATCGATTTTTGTAGATTTTCTTTAACTTGAAGATCTGAATTTTGTATTTTTATCCATTTGACTGAAGATTTGCTGATTTATATATATATATATATATATATATATATATATATATATATATATATATATATATATATATATAATGAATATAAACTGATCGGATCAAATTGTTAATTAAACTCTCACATCATAATTTATCAATATTCCTTACTGTATATTCTCATATTCGGATACCAGATAATAACTTTACTATAAACAATGAATTTCCGCTGTTTTTGATCTTGTGTGAGAAAAAACTTGAATAAAAATCGGTATTTTTTATTTCAATAAATAATTTAAAGATAATCACTGGCTCCTGCACACAGGCGTGGAGATTTATCACGTTGTTGAGTACGAAATTTCAGAAATTCCGTAACACAAATAAGGAGAAATCCTGCTAAAAGAGATACAATATAGAACAAAGACAGGATTGCCAGAATTGGCGACCTATCGCCCTTAGAAATATTTTTATCTATCCTATTTTCACTTCGCTAATTTTAAATGCTGATTTATTCATGGCTGTTTTTCTTTCTTTATTTGTTACGAATATCTCACATAGGTGCAAGACTTAAATATTATTACTACAGAAAAACGAAGAAAAACGTTTGATGTAGTTTCATATTGAAAGTTGAAAAAAAAAAGCAAATTGGATTACTATAAACGATCGAAAGAAAGTGCGGAGGGTCTATTTATTTTGTAGGGTAAAAAGATACTATAAGAAAGGGTGTGTGGGACTAAAAGCCTCTATATTATATTTCGTTACCTTGACGAATCAAATGGAGGTTTCTGGAATTTCTGCAGTGCTGCACTAATGGCCTAATAACACAGAAAAGAGTGTAATGTTAGTAAAAACTCTTAAATCCAACAACTTGAGTAATCCAGCTTAATTTACTCTTTTAACATGATTTTCGTAATGGAAGGGGATTATCCACATAAACTTACTATAAAGTGCTGAGAAATAAGTTCTTTGCAATGTTTTAAAAATATTAATAAAATATATATGTTCTCTTCACAAATATACAACTGCAGAAAAGCTCGTTTAGAGCTACAAATTTTTTTTATAGAACTACACATTTTTGTATTACTGTAAGCTAAAAAGAAAAAGCTTAGCATTTAAGACAACAATAGAAAAAGTAAAGAAAAAATTAAACTTTTTCCAAAAGTTCCTATAGCATGCAAATACACTTGGCTGCCATACTATGAATCAATTATATTGCTTTCAATCAATAATTTCCCCTTACTTTGCTTTTTACTACAAAGTAAAGAAAATTTTTTAAAACTAAAAGTTTTTGTATCACTGCAGACTATGGTTTAAACTATGTAGTAGCCATTAACCGTTTAGTTAGTGAAATTTAAATATGGCTAATAGCTCAATTTGCTCAATTACAGTAATGTACACAGAAACGTAGAATCAGCATTAGCAAACCAGGTATGGCCCTTGATAACGTATATGGTTTTGGAAATGTTTTTTACTTTTTTCAATTTATTCATATTTAAAAAAACTTTTTGGAAGCCATAAAGGCATAGATCCACTTGCAAAAAATTTTTTTTTCTGTTTTGCAATTTTCATCTACTACTCTTGCTTTACACCATGTATGCTTATGCAAGGAACAAGGGGATTAGTACCTTAAGTACCTGCATTACATATTTGATTTATAAGACAAAATAAATATTTTTATCTAAAGGTGTAATTAAGGGATATATTAACTAATCTTTACCACATGTCATTCTTTTCCATTTCCTTAACTTATATATAGAACAGGGAAAAAGGGGTATTTTATACCAATTTAGTACTTGTTTTATTTATAATGTTTTATTTATAATGTTCTCTTTATCATTTTCACAAGCTTGTCGTATAGTCACTATTGATTTCAAATAATCACTTCAGACATCTTTTTTTCACTTTTGCTATACAGAACTATTGCTATACAGAATAAATGATCAATCTCAGGTATATATAATACAAGTAAATTAAAGATCTTCAATTATATATATATATATATATATAATTTATTTTTATATATATATATATATATATATATATATATATATATATATATATATATATATATAATAGTTTGAAAGCCCAATGAAAGAAAAGTGAGAAGCTGCAACTCGATAAACCTAACTTTCTAAAACACCCACAAAATAAAAGTATAAAACAGCAAATCTTCAATCAAATGGAAAAAATACAAATTACAAGACATCAAGTTAAAGAAAATCAACGAATTACAATGGTATGGAAACGAATATAGAAAAATCAAGCATTATTGCTATACACGTGGACAAAGGCTAGGCCTTAAAAATGGAAGTGTTCACTTCGCAAAACTCTTCTTCTGGTCCAAGTATTTTGACGAAGCAAACACAAAAAATCATGTTTCTGAAGAAATAGATAGATTATATCTATAAACTATTTCTACTTATATATATATATATATATATATATATATATATATATATATATGCTTTAATTCGAATTGTATGGCTGTCCTGATGAGAATGCAATTTCGAACTAACCGCCATTTTTTGTGTAGTTTCAATTGTCGTTTCAATTGTCGTCGTGTGTAGTTCACTATGTCTTAATCTTTTATCTTGATCTAATTATTGTTGCCTTTTCTCATTTTTGTTGTGTTTTCATTTTTATTTATATATATATATATATATATATATATATATATATATATATATGTATATATATATATATATATATATATATATATATATATATATATATATAATAAAAGTTTGAAAGTCCAATGAAAGAAAAGTGAGAAGCTGTAACTCGAAAAACCTAACTTTCTAACACGCTAACAAAAAAAAATATTAATCAGCAAATCCTCAATAAAATGGGAAATAATACAAATTTCGAATCATCAAGTTAAAGATAATCATCAAAAATCAATGGTATGGAATCGATAAAAGAAAAAAAGATGAAATCCAAGCATTAATGCTATACACGTGGACAAGGGCTAGACTTAAATCATGGATTTGTTCACTTCTCCTCTTCCTCGGGTCCAAGTATTTTGTCGAAGCAAACACAAAAAATGTATGCTTCTGATGAAATAGATAGATTATATCTATAAACTATTTCTACTTGGACAACACACATAAAGAAGAAAAAATAAAAGAAAACAAGAACACCTGGAAAATAACACAACAAATGTACGAACCTGTCGAACCCAGGAACCCAGAATGAAGAGACCAGTGTTGCCATTTTCAAAGGAAAAAGAAATGATATACTGTTGCCATTCATAAGAAATAAATAACAGTAATGCGAAAAGGCAAGAATAAATGATAATATACAATCAGAGTTACAAAAAGGAGGGGCTAATAATAGAAAGGCTAATGTTTAAGTGGATGTAAAAATAAAATGTTATTAAAACAAAAGTATGGAGATGTCAGGCTAATATAAAAGCTATGAATAGAATTCATGAAAATCCAGCTAATCTAAATTTTTTAACTATACCATTTACAAAATAAGAGGGATATTTATATAAATTGTTGGTAATTTTTAGATTATTAATATGTATAGCATGAATTTTTTTATCAGATAATCTATAAATTCTAAAAAACTGATTAAGTATAATATTTCTAAACAATAGAATCGAGTTGCAGGAATTAAATGGTAAGATTTTATTAATGTTAAAATTAAAATAGTCTTTTTTATCATATAAATTAGTAATACTTCTATTAGAGGGTTCAATAATAAGATTTAAATCCAAAAAATTAATATTTTTACTATTAGTAGCTTCATTAGGAATTAATTCCAAATTGTGTGGATAGAAATCTATATCTATGACATAATTTTCAGTATATACTAAGCAAATCAGATCATTAACATATCTGTATAATGCATAATCTATTGAAGTAAAAGACTGTTCATAATGATAAAGGTATAAATTAGCTAACATACTGCTACTGCAGCCACCCTGTGGAACTCCTGAGACTTGTATAATTTATTTCCTTGAAAAATATAATTATTGAAAATAACAAAGTGAAGAAATTTATAAAATTGGTTTGAGTTGATAGATTAATAATATAAGCATTATATAGAGCTAAAATTACATCATACAGGTCTGAGATTTTAATACTATTAAAAGAACTTTAAAATCAAAAGTTTGAAATCCTTTTCGTTTTCTAAGTGATGTTAATTTATTCTCTCTCTCTCTTTAATTCTTTACTATTATTTAAAATAAGGTAATTATTGCTAGACTGACGTAAACTATCATTTATTAGATTTAAAGAATTTAGTAGTAATTTACTCGCAGTAGTAGAGAAAGTATTATGACCACTAGTTACTATTCTAAATTTAATAGGATTTTTATGAAATTTAGGAATAAGCACTATATATGGAAATTTAAGAAATTTATATTTAATATTTAAATTACTATACATATTGATAATTTTCAATTTGATACTATTAATGGGATGTGAATCTAGTTTAAAAGGACTATTATTTTTTAAATAATCTAACAGAAATTGTATATCAAATTTCTTACAGATAATAGCAAAATTATTAGAGGCTTTATCAACATAGGTGATAACAAAAGATCTTTGTAAATCATTAATGGAGTATTTAATATTATCGGTATTATATATAGATCTAGAGAATTTAATACTACTAATAGCATTTTTAATAGATTCTAATAAAGTAAATTTCCACATATTAAATGCCTCTAAAGGCATAGCATATTTAGAAGTTAATTTATATATATATATATATTTATCAGGATCAAGATTAATTGATTTTAAAACTTTAAAAGAATTATTACAAGAGGGTAACTTGAATTTAGTGCCAATAGACATAATGGTTCTTAACGAATTGTCTTTAACTATATCTAAGTCTCCTGTAACTATATGCCTCAAGTCTGGATTTAGAAATTTTGCATAATCGTTTCCTTTACAAATAAATTGATTATCTAAAATTGACTTAGAATCATGATCTATAGAGAGAGTAAAATTTCATTATAATTAAATATTGATTTATCAATAGGCTTGTTGTATTTAAAAGTCTTTGATACACTCAAATCTCCAATAGGCATTAAGTGTTTGAAGTTGTTAAATAGATGACCCAAATTTATAGAATTATAAATGGGATGCTTGAAAAAGATTACACAATATGAATTAGTAGACATATTATTAAGATGAAATTGATTAAGTTTTAAATTTAAATACTTTGATCTTGTAATAAGCAAATCATAGAAAATATGATTTGAATATTCATTAGCAAGATTTTATTTTAAGAAAATTGCATAAACTTTACTTAAATGTTTTTTCTTTACCGCAGAAACCCAGGATTTTATTAATTTCCATTGAAACGAGTTATTAAATTGATTATGTAAACAAATTATCTCAGCTTTAAATTTATGTTGTAATGTATTTCCTTTACCACGTTTAAATTTTTTGAATTTGACTGATTCACTATTACTAAAATGGGGTTTCAAAAAGGTGATTAGAAATAGAATATTTATTATCTACAAAATTATTTTTTACAATATTACAATTTAGATATATTTCATTTAATCCATATGGAAAAAAAGTAAAATTTGATTTAATATAGTAGTTTTCAAAATAAATCCTATCTGCTGTATTAGTTTTTATATCCAAAATAT
>OX578133.1:145937016-146187016 GCA_951213105.1 Amaurobius ferox | reverse complement strand
AATAATGATAAAAACATCATTTTATATTTAATTTTTTATTAGAAAACAAATTATACAAACTATAAAACGCTAACATGAAACGCTATCGCTATATTTAAGGATTTCCGAATAAATTTTTAGAAAAAAATTCAGGACTTTGAATACAGCTAAATAAATAATTATTTCATGTGTAATTTTTAATAAAAAAAATTGACACAAACTGTAGAACGCTAGCATGAACCGTTCTCGAGATATTACACGCTTCTTAAATAAATTTATCAAAAAAATTATATAAAATTAAAAAGATAATAATTATTGTAAAATAAGTTCACTTTCCATGTACACATCATTCTCGTGAATCTAGATCGTTCCATTCATGATAATACCTTTTATAATATTTTTATATTTTAACGACCAAGAATTCGTTAATAGTCATTTATTTCATGTATTTGATATAAATTGCATGTTATTTGTGTGCGTGCATTTGGATGGGGGATTTTGCACGTTGGTATGAATACGTCATTCTTTTGAACTAGTAAGTTGCCAAAAGCTCCCAATTTCAATTTATTTGATGATAATTCATTGCAAAAATTATTATTCTATAGATCTTGTACACCATTATTTTGCTTTGAAATAAGTAATGTCATTACATTATGTAGGGTAAGTCATGTGCTGCCCGCATCAAATTCTTTTGTAGTATTCATAGGAGTCCATAATGCTTGTACTAATAGTAGATAGTAATGAGCAAATATTGGCATGTAAGAGATTGAGTTTAATAGTAGCCAACAGCTAATGAATGGTAGAAACACAATTTAAGCTGTGATGCACAATAAAAATAAAATATGTCGGTTGAAACAGGAAGAAAATGGCAAAATAGAAAGAAAATTTTTCCCGGAAGTTCCTATGGCATGCAAATATATTTGGGTGGTACGAATCAATAATATTGTTATTTTCTATTTTCCTTTGCTTTTCATTTAACAACGATCGCAACGCATAAATGAATCGATAGGGAGCATTATCGAGCGCTGCGACATCCATGGGTTCAAGTATCGAAGATTTTTTTTTTTTATTTTCCACGATTGCGGAAGATGTTAAGGAATTGCGAATAATTGTCTAACCGCTTTTGCAGAGCCGTATTTAAGAATTTTTTAGCTTCGGGTGCATTTTGAGCAGAGTTGTCAAGAACCCGTTTTCTTCTTCGGAAAAACACCAACATACTTAAGGCTTTTTTTTTAGGGAGGGGGGGGGGGGGCAACATTTTTAGTATTTTTCAGGATTTTGAGAATTTAGACAGACGTTTGGAAAGGAAAGTTTCGCACCAATAAAATTAAATAAAAATTTAATTGTAGAATACTATTAAAAGTAATAAATGTTTTGCCTTCTTCTATAACCAAAAATTCAAAATTAACACTTGGAGTCATAACTATTCCATTGATACAAGTTATTATATAAAACTAGAAATGTACTCGGCGTTGCCCAAGATATAATGCAGGGATTAATTAAATTCATTCATTCAATTTTTTAAAAGGCATAGTCGCGCTCCTCCCATTTATTAGCATTTTGAAGAAAATTAATAAAAACTATGCGTACACCCTAAATGGACGGCTTTAGACTGTTACGTAAGAATATGATAAAATCAGATTTAATAATTTACAAGTCTTCATAATAGAAAAATAATATTTTCGAGAATTATGATGAATACTGTTATATGTTTGTACATAATTTTTGATGGGTAGTGTGTTAATGGAGCACAGAAAATAATTTTCATTTTGGGGGTGGGGGTGGAAAAGTTAGGTGAGATAATTTATCTAAGTATCGTTAGCCCTTTTTAAGTAATTATTGTTTTTACTTTATTATTGTTTAGTCATTTATAAAGTCCTCATTATTCGTGTTATTCCTGTTTAGTCATTTATAAAGTCCTCAATAGAATCGCATATTTCCACAACCTGGCAAGAATGAACATTGCTTGCATCAAAATTTTAATATAAAACTATTTTCTCTCGAACAGATAATAAAATTTTCTCCCATATGTTATGAAGAATTTGGATAATGTCGCCCTCGTTTTCATTTCTTAGCAACTGAGCTATACCAAACTCAAATAAAATGAGGATCATCACTCTATATTTAATTTTAAATTATCATTTTGAAAACATCCATCTGGATTCTTTCATGGGATTTTTTACATGTTTCTTCCCCTGCACCACTTATTTTTATAATTTCTTATTAGTGGAAGATGAGACTCGTGGCTTAGTTGACATTGAAAGAAGGTCTCTTCCAAACATATAAAATTTTACGTAAACCGTCAACAGTAAATAAATGTTTGAAGTAAATAGAAAATATTATGACGCAGTATTTTAGATGCCCATAATCCCAGCGACAAAAAGCAAGCCAAAAATTGCTGCAAAAAATTTAAAAAAAATAATAATTTTGTTGGGATTTTCTGACATATGGCTGATATTCTAATTTATTTTAAAACATTTTACAGCAACATATATGTTCAGTCATTTTAATGTTCTAAGCTTTTATTGTATAAAATTTGACGGTTCAGAGTCACGGGCGCGGTGGCCCGTGCACAAACCATGTCATGGATCGTGGTTGCTAGGTAGCTAACTGAAATTGAAGGAAATTATAGATAGTGCTAAAAATTGGCTTATATTAAGCACCCACAAGAATTGTATAGGCCTATAACGCTCCCTCAGCTCCTTTAGTTATTCTTCAAACATGCTCACTAATATTTGATGCTTAGGAGATTTCAAGAATTAGAACCTTCCAAACTACTTTAGTTCCGTTTGTGAAAAAAAAAATCCTTTTTGCATATTTATTTTTGAACAAAATCAATAATTTAATATTTTTTTTTAATTTTCCTCTATTCCTTTATAGCCCGGTAACAAATGGTGTAGAGCAAGATGTAATAAGGGTTATAGAACCTATTCGCAGCAAGGTTTTCTGAAGAATCAGTGCTGAGATTTTTGAACGTTTTCAGCAGTGGCACCTTCATATTTGCACTATGTACAGTGATATTTTAAACATTATGTAGTACAAGTACATATGAGGTATGCATAAAATGAATATTTAGAAAGCAATGGAAATATATTTCAATTTATGTTTTTATATTATAGATAAAAACAGCTTTATAAAAATAATATCATAAAAAAAGTTTATTTTAAATGCCGCGTAAAACGCTTTCTCTTACCACGTTCAATCAAATATTAAGTAAAATTTAACCAGACATGAATATTTATTTTGATCTCTTTTCATGATTGCATTTTTTCACTCTCCAGTTTACACAAAAAATTTAATTAAGTATATATATTTTTTCAAGAATAACAAAAAAGTTAGTTTAATTATTTCAATTCACTTTTATATTCACATTTTCATTGAGCTCTAATAAAAGCAACTCAGCTAAATTAGATTTCGATATTTAATTCAAGAGATGAGTACGCAATGCACTTTTTACATTCAATGCATTAATCAATTAATTGTTTTTCTTTGTTTGAATTTAGTAAATTTAGAATTCAATTCAAATTTGAATATAAATTCTATTCAAATTTGAATATGCGGTTTTAACGTTAGCAATATATTTCATAATTTCGGAATTACATTTTAGAAATTTCAATCTCGGACGTCTTTTACAATCCTTGAATTCTGGAGATCCTATTTTACTTTATTTAAAAGAAATCCATGTTTTATACTCCTACATTTTAATGTATTTGTTTATAAATATTATATTTATTTGAACGATAATATCACGTTGAGATCGCTATATAAAATCATTTCGGTACAAAGAACTTTCAGATATAATGAATATTTCTATAAAAAATATATGAATATATTTTGTTTATTTTTACTGTTTGTAAACAACACTAAGAGTATGCATAAGAAACATTAAATAATAGTGAACCCTCTGAAGTAATATACCTTAAATTAAGTAATAGAAATACAGGGTTCCTCGGAAAGTTCTTAATTACCCCTAAAACTTTGTAAGGAAAGGTCCATGAGTGTACATAAGGCTCCGCTATATACGAGCTCACTCGTCAAGCACATTGAAGCCCACCATAGCTGGAAGCGCAATCCATTAGCATTAGCTCTATTCGTATTTTCACTTTAGGAAGTATAATTGAAATAACTATGGGTTGTTGTTCTGCACCGAACTGCTCTAATCATTCTAGAAAGTGTTTTAGGCTATTTCGCTTTCCTAGAAACGAAGAAAGAAGGAAACAATGGCTAATAAATAATTGGATACCCTGTACTGGAGCATACTTGTGCGAGTTAAGTTCTACAATATTCTAATTGAAACTTATTTTTTTTATATAAAGTACTTATTTTAAACACTTATTTTATAATTTCTGTAACTGTAGTATGGAACCCTATGGGCTTCAATATGCTTGATAAGTCAGCCTGTAGTAGAGGAGCTCTAAGTGTACACGTTACGTCCATCTACGTACCTAAGCCTGGTCGAATAAAAGTGATTGCAGCGCCCCCTAGCAAAGAATGAAAAATCATGAATTCAAAAATCGTGATTATGGAAAACTAAAATAAGTCGTTTCAACACATGACTTTTCCTACAAATTAATAAATTTCGATTTTGTAGGAAAATAACAACACAAATCAAAGCTTTATTATTACTAAATCACGCTATAAATTGATAGGCTTATTGTTGTTAACAATTATAAAAATCACACCAAATTTCAGAGAATTCGATTGTTTATTTCGAGAGATAAGAGTTGAGAAAAAAAAGTAAAATTTCTCTCGAGAACGGCTCGTAATAACTACTAAACAACGGTGTCCATTTGGAAGTACTTATAAAGCACTCCCTTGTTGATTTATTATAAAACTTAATATAATTGATATTGATTATAATGGACATAGTTAAATACTTTATGATTTTTTACAACATGTCAAGGCTTTGCTATAGAAATTCGTACAGAAGAATAATGTTCGATTGCAAAAAGCGCAAAACGAAAATTGATGGGAAAACTCAAAATCGGTGGCGCAAAATGAAAATTAACGGTAAAGCTAAACCTCAGAATAGTTATTTATTTTCTCTCGCAGCTTGGTGAGGAAAATTGGTAGAGAAAATTGTCTCGAGATCAAAAGGTGCAAGTTTGACTACTGTTTTGAGAAGAACTTCATGACAACTTTTATATTAGCGATATGAATTATTTTGAAAGTTTCCTTTAATAAAACAATATACTTAATCAGGTTTGTTTAGTTATTTTCTAATTATACCCCCCAACAGCAAAGAGTTGAGTGTGCAATACTTAAAACGCGAAAATTTATTGAGATCACATTTTTTTGTGACAGCATAACATTTTGTTGAAAAAATTCGCTGTCCTTTTACTCGTCTGAAGTTCCCATTTTCCAAGCAAACCGTCATATGTGCGAAAATGAATGAACATTGGGAGGGGAGGGAAGGTGTCTGTGCGAAAATGAGATATGCAGATCTCAAGATCTATAGCTGATCTACAGCCTTACTAATCTAAGAGAGTATAATTTAGAAAAAAAATCCCGTTTTCCCCTCTTGAATTTCAAAATTGTCTCCCTTCAATGTTATTTATTGAAATAGTTCATGCTTGATACTAAAAACTACTACTATTTCGTAAAAACTTAACACCAAGAGAATCAACTAGATAGATACCTTTATAACATAGTATATTTTCAATCTCTATCTAAGAAAATCTCATCCTAAAATATAACAAAATATATCCAAATGAAATAAATGATTTCCTTTGCAGACCCGATTTTCAAGAAAAGGAATTTTGGACTAATAATTGTTGCGTGGACCCCCCCCCCCCCCTTCCCCCCGAAGGGGATTAGCTATAGCAAAACTTTCCCCATAAAATGGAACCCTCTTTGACCTTAACCTTTTCCGCGGGGAGAATTGCGGTTAGGAATATTTTCCAAACTGTCATAGATTCTTTTTCGAACTGGTTTGCTCGATGCTGCTATTCCTTCAATACTCTATTTTAAGATCTATGAGTTCGTTTTCCTATTATAACACCAACCCTCCCTTCCCCAATAAAAACTCTATGGATATATGTTTTGAGAATCAGAAAGGAATGTAGCTTTATTTGATTTTTTTAACTCGAATGACAGGGAAACTTTCTTAAAATTTTGATTTACTATCCATTGCACGGATCAATATTTAACTATGAATAGTTGTGAAGTTTCTATTATTACTTTATGCAAAACTTTTCAAATTCAGTTCCGAAGAAGATGACTGGCCAGGTCTATTTAATGGCAGAGACTTTAGAATTTCGGAATCTGCCTTTCTACTGCTGTATTCGGCTTAGAAGGAGGTTTCAGACTAGTAAGTCATATCGAAGGAGGTTTCAGCGTAGGTACAAAGTTATATCGCACTATGTATTTAATGTTCGGTTCGGTTTAGATATTAAGTATTGCAAATGTATGTTCGGTTTAAGTAAAGTAAATAACTATAGAATCTTGGTATAAGTCACGAATAGTACGCGTTAGTGTTTATGTGTAGATTGATATATTCGGAGCCGATATCGGATTGTTAGCAATTGCAAATAGATGTATGTATATTTGTATGTTGTATCGTGTATCTATGATTTTAGTTTTCCACCTAAATTAGCTGTGAATAAATATTATTTAATTGTCGTGATCATTTCGTAGAATTCTAGTCGTTAGGTAAATTGGTGATTTAATTTCAGGTTGAAGTTATTGTAGATTCGTACCGATTTCAGATCACGATTTATTTAAGGTGTAGTTTACATTTCAGTTAAAATTGATCGCTTGTAGTTGTGAAGTAAATTTGGGTTACTGTCCTAATGACCAATAGTGAAACTTTACAATAGAGTCCGAACAAATTAGCTCTGCAGGTTAGTGCAGTGTTGTTGGGCGGTCTGAAAGTGACTCTAGTACGATTAGTATGGATTCAGCGGGCTGTGGCATATTGGGCGCTGATTTCAAAATCGGAAGGCCAACGACCCCCTCAGGATACTAACCTGGATAAAAAAATAGTAGTATCAGGAGTCTAAGCTGGGGTAAAAATAGCAGGAGGTGGTCAGCCAGATTGTCAAGTTGCACGTCAATCGATTTCGTTGACCCAATTCCGTTGAAGATAAATAGGCTTATTGCTATTGTCGATTAAACTAAGCATACCAATACTAAATACGTCTAAACTGCTGGTACAAAGTAAAATGGTTAGAAAGCTCCGTATAAAATTGAGTATAATATATTATGAGAAAAAACAATTTCCTTCCCTGCACAACAGTGGTGCACGCAAAAGTAGAAAATAATTTTTTCCACCCACGAAATGGAGCTAAACTGAGGGCGTTGCAAATTCAATTCAAAACAATGCTGTATAAATCTTATCATTATTCTAAATTGATATTCTGCAAAATTGACGAAGGGAAATTAGGGTGTAATCAGATAAAATTGTTTGGAAAATTTTGCAGAATATCAATTTTGGATAATGATAAAATTTATATAGTACTGTTTTGAATTAAATCTGCCTCAATTGGTTCCAATTTCGTGTGCGATTAAAATTTATTTTCTACTTTTCCGTGTACCACTGTTGTTTGGAGGAGGGCATTGAAAAATTTGTTTTTCTCACAATTTATGTTTTAATTTTCATTTCTTTTGGCGAAATTTACGTTCCAACCTATGGCATCTAATCTATAACATGGATCGATGAGTTCTGCTATAAAAATGTATATTTCTTCTCGTAAGTGAAAACATTCTGTTCAGCACAGCTCCTCTACTCAGCCATCTCACATTTGAAAAATATAAAACGTCGTCAACTTTTGAATCCAACTCTTTCCGAAATTGTTAGAATTGGTGGTGCTTCAATGCATTACGGCGAATACAATTGATACAACTGTGTCCTTGCATTTTTCACAGTAGAAAAAATTTTGCAGCAGAGTGCTTCTTGATGAATAACGCGACAAAATATCATTGTTTTATCACTTATTGTTTCGGAACAAATTCGTTCTATTAAACCGGTCTTGAAAACAAACATAATCTTGCTATAGATAGTATACCATCCATTGTTACACTTACTAATTCATCCCAGAGCAGTAAAAGTGTTTTTAATTTCCGTGAATATGCCTTCTCCCATTGTGGTACATTTTAAACTACACACATTAGCTAACTCTTCAATAATATTAAATTTATTATGAAATCCCCAAATAAATATAAAGAGCTGTGCAATGGCTGTAATCTCACTACTTTCGTCCAGTGCTAAAGTATAATATTTGAAGGATTTTGCTACACATTTGAGTTGCTCAAATAAGTTTCTCCAATTCTTCTACACGCTTTGTGCAAGTTCGCGCAGAAATACTGACATCTTCAAATAATGACATTTTTCTTCTTCAAATACAGCTAATATACAACGTCTGGCAAATATGGCATTTGTAAAGCGCCTGGGTCTGTCCTTGTTTTAGTATATAATATTTTAAAGTTCGCACATGCTTTCGATGCAAAATAACCAATTTTTTCCATATTTGTACGGCTTAATTTAATGTACACAGGACCACTCATAAAGAGGGGGGGGGGAAAAGTGGTATGATGTGCAATATTCTTATTGGTTATAAAAACACAACAATTCCCCCGCGGTGTGTTATGTCTATTTTATTTTAAAATGATTATAACAATAATTATACAATGTTATTTTAAAATTTTATAAGAACTTTATTTTAATATTATATTTTAAAATCGAATTTTTTGTTATCGTTCGACCACAAGTAATGTAAAAATGAGAAGTCGCTAGCCGTCAAACACAAAGTGGTGGAACGCATGCGACCCGCGGACCGACCCCTGTTTTAGTATATATTTTAAAGTATACATATACTTTTAATGCAAAATAGCCAATTTTTTTTCATATTTTTACTGCTTAATTTAATGTACACAGGACCACCCATTCAAATTGTGGACCTTCTTATAAACATTTATCACGCCATCCTCCTCCATATTTGATTTTCCCTTCCTTGTGAATTTTTCATGCCTTCTCCTCGGAAATAAAAATATTGGGAGCCGGGCCCCTACTAGAGTCAAGCCCCTCATCCATGGGTGGCCCTATGTACTTTATTTCATACTGTTCATTATTATTCAGCTCTTTTGTTGAGCATGGTCACTTTTCATTATAAACGCGAAAAGCTTCCAAACTCTACTCCTGTTTTTGTGTAAAAACGCTCTTTATATCAGAAAATTCTTTGCACTGAAATTTTGCTATTGGGATATATTAAAGTGATATTATCGTTTAAATATATGTAATGGACATTTATGGAGAAATAAAACAAAATGTAAGGGTATAAAATATGGGCTTGTTTAAAAATAAAAATGAAATCTTCAATCCCACGGGATCCTGGAATTGAAAAATTCTTAATCCCGAGATCCCGGAATTATAAAAATCGTCCAGGATTTCAATGCTTAGTACTGCTTATATCTCAACGGATTACCATTTGTTATGAAAACAGTCAAATGAATAAATTCTGTAACTCAATCATATTAAAAGTGACTGGGGAGCAATGGCTTATTTCAAGAAACACCTTGAAAAGTAGAGATGAGTTAGTTTCAATCGAAGGAGCGTGAAAGCTGTAGGAATCGAATTTGCGACACTGACCTGAATATAAACACGGAAGAATCGAGAGGAACTCCTCGTCTGCGACCTTGAACTGCAAGTATTTCCCTTCGTAGCCGAAATAGCGGCCAACATGAAAAAAATCGATCGGGACATTTCTTAACCAGTTTTTCTAAAAATACTCGAAAGGAATGTTGGAAAAGAGGCGAAATTCTTGACCACAGTCATAGAACTGTGATTGTCTGAAAGTGCACCTTCCAAAATGACGAAGTTGCTACTCACACCGTTTTGTTATGGTATTTATTTGTAAAGCTAAATATTGTCAAAATATTGAAGCATCTGGGTTTTTTAAGTGAAAGCCTTTATGTATCTCCCGTTTCCAGTCTTTTAGAACATAACACAATAATTCAACCCCTGGAGGCCGTAAGAACTGAAAATTCTGGAACCCCTTTTCTCCACCATATAAAATCCTCAGTTTGAGAAAAATACTGGCATAAAATTTTAGCATGTTAGACGTTAGTAAGATTTAAAATTTAATATTCTTAAGAGATTCAACACCCTCTCCCATCAAAATTTATTTCTAGATACAATCTTTAACACCACGTTTCTCTGTTTGGAGTATACGAATCCCTGGAGGTATATGAAGGGATATGTATACCCTTAAAATGTGGTTTTTGATCAAAATATCGATTTTCCTATTTAGTTTTAATATCAAAGCCTCTTATCTTAATTCGTTTCAAGTTTGTTTCTATCATTTTTAGAACATTAGTTTCAGTTATTTTAATATTACTTGATGTAACTTTTTAGAACTTTTCTGCTAAACGAAAGTGAGCTTAAATGTTTGAAATGAACGTTAAAATGTAATTCTGTATATAAATTAAAACACAAATTAAAATTTCAACTATTTAAAATACTTAAAAGGGATCAGGAAACACATGTTTTGTTCAAGTATCTGCTTCAATGGTGTGATATGGCAGAAATAAATGCTTAATGAGATTTTCTTTTGCCTCGAAATTATGAAATTAGGTGCACATGATGCTATTGTACAATTTAATGATGGATTTCAAGATTGCTTGAGAGAACTAACCAAATTGAACATTGAATTCTGAATTCATAATGCATTTAGATAACATTAGAATCCATGATTCAAAATGGAGTGCCCCTGTTGAATAATAATTAAAAAAAAGTAGAAAAGTTATGAGAGCCCTCAGGGGAAAAAATAATTTATTTTCCCTATATACGTGGTATAATATCTAAAGAAAGTATTGTGACAGAGTCGAAAATTCGTATTCCAGTTTCCAAGGGAAGAGCACGTTTCAAATGTCCCTGAAGTTGAATCCAGTATTTTTGAGGCGATGCCTGTGCGTATGTCAACATACATATGTATGCATGTATTTTAGGGTGCTGTCCGTGAGTTTGTGGTGCAATATTTCACGAATGAATCGAGCGTTTCGAACGAAATTTAGTACAAATGTTACAAATGGTGGCTACTGGAAACCTATTGATTTTAACCGCAATCGAATATACGGAAGACCCCCCCCCCCTCCACCAATTTTATAAAGAAATTTTTAAAAAATCATTAATAAATCAGAGCCTTCAATAATTTTATATAAATTATCATTTATTGTGTAATATTTCATTAGAAAACGAATGACATAAACTTTAGAATGCTAGCATGAACCGTTCTCGAGATATTGTATGTTTCCAAATAAATTAAAATTATATAAAATTAAAAAGTATAAATTATTGTGAAATATGTTTACTTTTCATATGCAAAACTATGCGACAAATTTGTTAACATCACTTTCTTACATCTAGTTCGTTTCATTCACGAGAAAATATACTTTGGGTAATAGTTTTATATTTTCACGCTCAACAATTCGTTATTAAAAACTCTGCTTCCTTTGTTTATCTTTATTGTGAAACATTTTTCTGCAACCGTCTCTTTCACTCTCTATCCCGCTCCTTTTTAACAAATGAATATCGAAAAATTTTCACCCATTTTCTTTATTAAAAACTCTGCTTCCTTTGTTTATCTCTATTGTGTAACATTTTTCTACAACTGTATTTTTATCTCGCACGTTTTTAACAACTGAATACAAAAAAAATTTCACCCATTTTCTTTGTTAAAAGCTCTGCTTCATTTGTTTATCTCTATATAATAATGCACAGTGTGGACCGGACACAACTCAAAGCATTTCCTGTTTAATAAATGCGAGACTTCTCTATCCTAGGTGTGCCCCGAATTTTTTAGTTCTGTTTTGGGATATTCGTGGTCGAGCCGACTAGATGAGTAAAACAGCTTGATAAATTCGATGGTTTTGTCTCATGCAAACTCAAAATATTCACTGACAGGTAGCAGTAAAGAAAATGTATGCTTACAATGTGAAATTTGTCCAGTCTTCGGGATAATTTTCCAGTTTGCCCTGGGGCGTAGTACGCCTTTGGGTATCTTTCCTTAAAAAGTTTGAGAACCTTCAAAAAACCCATGTCTTAGCGAGAAAGCGAACCAAGAGGCTTTATGAATAACTTAAAAATGTGATTATCCTTCTTTCTATATTCCAAGTGAACCCTATATTTCCCTCCTTCAGATTTCAGATATAGGTTACCTTCTTTTATCTATACGTCTTCGTCATACCTCCGATATTTTTTATACAGGTTTGCATCCTGTTCGATATAGATCTTCATGAAGCTGCTGCTATAAATTGTGGGTACCTGGGAAAATTCCACTTTCGCTATTATTTAGACCTCAGCTATCCATTACGTCTAACCTGCAGAGTGTAGTTACTCCAGGCGTGATCATACTGCACTTTACTTAGCTACTGAGACGATTATGTCTTCCATATTTGAAACACACTGTGCTAAACATTTGACGAAGTTTATGTTTATATGTTCTGGGAGCTACTTCATTTTATGCTCTATTTTAGGCATTATTAGGCGTTTGTTATAAATTTATGGAATTAATTTGTTGTTACCCTAAAACTATCGGCTTATCTGTGTCAAACATAAATCAAATCTTGAATGGGAGAGACACATACAGAGGGGTAACGAGAATGAGTAAAATGAAAATGCTCATATTTTGATATCTCGTCCCACGTAAAATGTTAAGTAAAGTGTAAAAGAGTTTATATGAATCCGTCTTAGAATTTGTGAGACGTGGTTTTATTTATGGGATGCTCTTATGGACATGTGAAAAAATTTGCCGAAAAGTTAAGACAAAAAAATAAACAGATTAAAAATACCTTAAAAAATCAGATTTGTTGCACATTACTACTAAATGAGGAGGAAAAAATTCCTCAAATGCAAGTTCAAAGATATATCTTAAAAAATACTATATATTTTTATTACGAATAAATAATGGTGACCCCATTTTTCTGCGACCCGTAATAAGATTTTTTTAAAAAATAAAATTAAGAAATGCCACACAAACATTATTTACACATATATAAAACACAGACACATAAAAACAGAAATGACATCTAAACCTCTTTTGCGCGCAAATCTAAACAAAATACATTTCATTTTTTTTTTATATCACATACGCACAGTTTTATGCTGTTTGCAAATTGTAACCTCTTACACATTGATCCAGTTACTCTCATAAAATAATGTGATATGGTATAGCCCTTAAAAATCATTTTTGTGGGTAAACCGGCAACTCGACCCGTAACTTAAAATATGAAGAAAATCCCATCGGCAACTTAAAAAATAAAGGAAACCCCTACCAGAAATAAACCCACAAAGCGGGTACCCCGTGGGTATCCGACTCGATGCAGGACTCTACTTCAAGGATGTGATGATTCGGACGAGTCAAAGTATTGGCATTCCAACTGGCTCAGTGATGTTCCTAGATAACGCGTCAATGTTAGAATACTAATATGTGCAGAAAATATAAATTAAAAAAATATATTTCATGAATGATTTATTCTGTATTTCTACCTCTCCAAAATTATAATTATATTAGGTAAATTACAAATCAAAAATTTTATCTCTAAAATTAATTATGACATCCATAAGATTTTGGCAATATTTTTATCAGTGTAACTTGTTCAAAATAGTCCTTGCAATAAAGCACAAGCACACACTTCATATCTTTCAATTTTTTGTGGGAGTGTTTGAATAAAATTTCTAGAACCCATGTTTTACAAATTTCTTATAAAAATGCAAAATGTTAATTTAGATAGTTTTCTTAGTTTTGCAATCGACTTGTTTACGTTATGTAAAGAGAGAGGGGTCGATACTAAAAAGTGGGGCTGATAAAACGTACCATGATTTTTTTTTTTCTAAAGTTTTATTTATTTACTATGCATGCCGAGAAATATAGAAAATATTTATATTTTGAAATATAGTAAGCGACTTTTATTAACTTTATTTACGTTGTATAAACAAATTTATACTAAAAATAAATGGAAACAAAACAGATCACTAAATGTAGATTTCTCCTTTTTTTTATAAGACGTATTTTACTTAAAGAAACATTCTAATTGCGAATAATGTATTAAAAGTTCCTCTGTGTATCTTATAAATAAAATTTATTGGTCTACGGTAAGAAATATTTTTTATGATTTTTGTATATTTCACTTTTTGTTGGAAGATCAAAATATGATTCTTGTGGTCATGCTCGATTTAAACATTGAAGAACTTTCTTCTGTTACAATTACTTTTGTTTTTATCACAGTCACATTAATGGCTGATATTTGATCAAGAAATTTAACTCATAAACAAATATTGGTCATTTTCACTCCTAGAGAAGCGTAAATGTTAAAAATAGAGGTAGTGGAAGAAAGTAAAAAAATAAATAAATAAATAAATAAAATAAGCAAAAAGAGATGCTCTTAAAAATTGATTAAAATTCAATTTTAAAAGATAATGTTTAAAACTGGAATTGAAAACACAATTATGCATAAAAAATTAGGACTTACCAAGGAAAATTTTGTTCGGAATTCTTTGGTTTACTTGAAAGCGTTATGACATGGCTGCAGCGAGGGCAAGTTTTGGTGCTAGAGTCTTGATTGGCCAGAACTAACAACTTATGAAACTTTTCTTTATCTGCAACACTGAGCTTGGCAGATACTTCGTCTCTGTGCACATAGGAATTACATGGCGTATTGCAGCATTCAATCTTCACTTGGCCATCATTAATCTTAGAAGAAAAATACTTCTGCAAGCATGTTGCACATGCTGGGAAATGGCAACAGGCTCTTCGATAAAGCCATTGGGCATCGAAACAAATTCCACAGACGTCAAATTCCCAATCTCCAACAGGATAATGTGGAGAGGGTTCTTTGGGTGATATGTCCTCTGGTAAAAGATCCAAGATATTTCGAAGCTCGTGCGGATGTTCCCAGTCTGCAATGTCATGATTATCCAGCAGTCTCTCTAGAACTAGCCTCATTTCTGATAATTCTCTAGCAATGACATCATCAGCAGTCATAAAATCAGAAGTGTAGATTGTTCTGGGAGCAACTTTAGTGACTGTGTTGGTGGTGTGTGGAGTTAGAGCATAATTATCTGTGAAATCTTCACCCCAAGGAGCCAATGAAGATGTACCAGCATCTTTAGAAGGGGATTCCTTGTTATTTATCACTCCAACCTTAGCCCAAAAATCATCATCTTCTTCACTGTTGAGGCTCCAGTTGTCTTCTGGTTCCTCTTTTTGAACAAATGCCTCTGGATCAGATTGGGGATGATACCGTCCAAGTTGCAATGAACCTGGGCCGGCGGACACTACAAAACAATCTAGAAGAAAATGAATATGGTCCATTGACATCGGACCATCAAGAGGAATGAACCAGTTCTTGACACAGGTATATTTGAAACGATAGGGTTTACGCCGAATTCGTCGAGAACCTTTTATATACAATGCCTTCATGGGAATAGGCAGCTGCACAGGCCAACTCTTGATGCAGTTTGATGCGTCGTTAGCATCCTCAATAGAAACTCTATTTTTATTTCCGTCATTTTCAGTATCACTTATTGTTGCAATATCCATATCTGGATACAAATATATTTCTCAGGAATTTAATATATAAATATATATATATGTATGTATATATATATATATATATATATATTCAATGCATAAACAGAATCATATTTTTCAGACACCGATTATCATTTTAAATTCAAATTAATCTAGATTTCCCCACAGATATTAGAAAAGTTGTTACATCGTTAAACTTTCTGTTTTTCCGAATAGCTGTCATAAAATTAATAGTCAAAGTACCACTGGAGAAATCAGAAAACTCACAGTTACGATCAAAATAGGGGAATGAAGTAGAGAGCTTAACGAGAAAATAAATAATCCACCAGGGGAAGTACGTAATTTATGTCCATCTGATGTCAAACGGAAGAAAGACATGGAAAACACACATCCAATTCCTTTAAATCCACTTCTCCGCAAGCACTACTGCAAGGAAATTACGGACCGCACAACATGGGAACATCACCGCGCGCTCGACTGCTACTTCCGAGCCTTCTTTCTGGACAGGTTCCCCTCTGTGCTGCAAGGGTTGCTACATGTGCAGATCGCGCCAAGGGGATGGAAAGCGTCAGGAAACTTTCGCCAAAAAAATGAAAATATTTATACGCCGCTAAGTGTTACATTGCGTGATATGTACATTTATTTTATGAATGAACATCAACAAATATCTTTTCCGTGTCTTTTAGTGAAAGTGAATATTTAAAGTTTAATAATTTTATATTAAGTAATAATTCTATAAGGTAAGCAGTACCTATATATTGCTCAGAACTTCAAAAAGTAATACAAGTTAGTTCAGTTAAATATTTCTATAACGAACGTATATTCATATATAACAAATCTTCGACAACGAATCTTTGAAGTAAGAACATAATTTTAATTGGATTAAGGCTAATTAAATCACAGATTAGTGTATCACCGATTGGGGATGTAACCAAACCAAGCTCCGTCACTGATTGAATCTCTGGGAAAAGGGAAAATGAGTCCAAAAATGTGAAAAATGAAGTGAGATAGCAATTTTGTTCTTTATATTAAGATCTGCACGATGAATATATAAAATGAGCAATTTCTTTCATAATAATGTTATGAAATATATGATAATATGTGATTGATTTTTAAAAAAGAATGAGTCCAGAACTGAGTTCCTTTTTCTTTCGGTATTAAAATAAATGTGAGTGGAAAAAGGAAATAAGTCCAAGATATTTAAATTGCAAATGCAAGATAAACAAGATTTTAAACGAACTATTTAATAGTAAAAACAATACATCTTAATCTGCACATATATTTATATGTGCTGTATATGCTTTATTCTATATTATTTAATCAAAGAAAATTAAAAATTGGCATAAAAATTAAAATGAGTGGAAAAAGGAAAGACGCCTAAGAGATTTAAATTGCAAATGCAAAATAACTAAAATTTTAAATAAACTATTTGAAGGTTTAAAGAATACATATTAATATGCACATATATTTACATGTGCTATATATGTTCTATTCTATATTATTTAATCAAACAAAATTAAAAATTGTCATAAAAATTAAAATGAGTGGTAAAAGGAAAGACGTCCAGGAGATTTAAATTGCAAATGCAAGACAAATAAAATTTTAAATGAACTATTTAAAGGTTTAAACAATGCATATTAATCTGCGAATATATTTATATGTGCTATATATGTTTCATTCTATATTGTTTAAGCAAACAAAATTAAAAATTGGCATATAAATTAAAATGAATGGAAAAAGGAAATAAGTTCAAGAGATCCAAATTGCAAATAACATTAAAAAAAATAACAAACATCAATATAAATAACATTTTAAATGGAATATTTTAAAGTTTAAAAATGTTATTTAATTTGTAATATTTTTATTTGCGACACAATATTTTTCTTTAACATATGTTATATATTTTTTTTTTAAAATTAGTTATAGTTAGGAAATTCCCACACGGAAAATTATAATACAACAAAAATTATATTATTTTCTTGTGATTGGCGTCTGCTTAAATTTAGAGTGGTTGTTTTGTCTTAGTATCCTAACGAAAGAAACTGTGTATTATCCTCTGAAACCGGTTGATACTGTTCCAATTTATTTTGCGTTGTATTTTAATGAAGATTTTACTTTTTAGCTATTTTTGCAGAAGTTTGAGTGATTTGATTTAAACTATTATTTTATCTTTTGAAATTAAAATCAACGTGAATTATAAAGCCATTTATTTTTTTTATTCCTTTATAATCCATCTTTAAAGTTAATTTTGTACATAAAAAAATATCATATTTTATTTAATTTAAAGTTTATTGGAAGATTTTAAGTACTAGAAGATTTTGAATATACGATATTCGTATAGATACTGACTCGAGAATTAATATATTATTGTGCAATCATAATAATTAAAAACTTAACTAGATCTTGAACAAATAACTTCTAAACACAAATGCCATAAGTTCATTAAGACATAATTAATAAGTTCATAAATTTCTTAAACTGTAAGAAACGTGTAGTTTTAGAGAATTTGTGTTCAATTCGTGTTCTATTTTCAGGTTATAAGAAGATTCTTTCAAATTTGAAGCAATTTTTTAGGCTGTTTAATTAAACTAATTAAAATATGAATTTATCAAAGTGTGAAATGAAGGTTCAGATCGGCAGCAGTATTAAATGTTAGATATAAAAATTTCTGCATGATTTTAATGTGAAAACTTAAAAATATTTATAGCCAGATTATTAAGGTCTACTATCCTTAACGATTTTGTTTTTCCATCCCGAGATTTGGGGATTTATTATTTTATAATCTTGGGATCACAGAACTATAAAAGTTCACACTTTATTAATTGCGTTTATTTATTTATTTATTTGTTATATATTATTTATTTATTTGTTATTTGTAATTTATTTATTTATTTGTTATATATTATTTATTTATTGTTATATATTACTTATTTATTTGAACTTATTTTCCTTATCTTGTAATACATAGTATATGTAAGGGAAAAGTGTTGTATAAGAAAGATCAAAAATATGACTTAAATTTCAATGGAGACGTTATGAGCATCCATTAATACGAATCAACCACTTTTTCAATGATATCTGTGTAGGTCTGTAGACAGACTAACTCTTAAGCAAAATTGGGCTATTTAAATGAAATTTTCTGCGATCATTGCTATCAGTAAATGCAATATATCTATTGATTTTTAAAGCGTTTGGTCTAGACTGTAGGTGAAGCCTCAATTTTTCAGACATTTTTTTTTCGAAATTCGAAGAAGAAGAAGAAGAAGAAATTATGTCACTAAATATTATACAGAAATAAACATTTTACATGAAATTTTATTGTAAAGTCAGTAGAATCTTTTATATAAAACATTAATATGCCCCTTTCTCAAAATATTGACTCTTCGATTTGAAAATAATCATGAAAAATTAAATGTGTTTAACGTTATTAAATACGTGAATGTTTTTTAAGTACTTACTTTTAACCAAAAATAATTGGATGTTATTACAAACTGTTTCTCCAAATTCGTCATGACCACCATTATTCCCAATCCGTAATATATGAGCCATTCTTAAGATATTAGAAAGTTTACTTTTCCGCAAGAATCAAGAGATTTTCGTGAAATTTGATATGCTTATTTTAATCGGTAATAATAAAAATCCTATCTATTTTTGGGTTATAAGAAGGCTCTAATTTGTATTATTATTTTCCCACAATATCTAAATTTTTTAATCTATAAGGAAAACCAGATTAACAAATTTAGATATTGTGTATTTGTGTTGGCCACATTAAATTTGTATTTTCCTACAATTCCTACGCAGTATATGAAAAGGAAATGGTGTAAAACTCGAAAATTCTGTTTATCAAATTCTAATGAGTTTATATGTTTTGGATATACTTGAAAGCAATTAACTGGTTTTAGAATAATGCATGCATGTCTGCCTACACAGTGTCTGTAGGCACAATGACTCTTAAGAGAATCTAGCGGTTCTAATAAAATTTGATAATTAATTTGAAACACTAGCAGGCCATTGATTGTGAACGAGATAGTGCTACAGAAAGGCTTCCATTCTTTTTAACATTGCAAAAATAGAAAAAATAATAATTAAAAAATAAACAAATCATAATATTAACATTTTATGTGCAGTTTGATATTATGCAGCAAATTAAACTTTATACATTTTGGTCAGTGTTACATGGAATTACTTTTAATTAAATAGTTTGCCTGAGAGTAAGTTTAGATAAGAAAATAAATCGGACTGCATCTACTATGCTAGAAAATTTTCTCAAGATGGCATCCTTTCTTAAATTTTCATGAAATACATGAAAATCAGCTCCAATCGTGTTATCCGAAAACATCTATTCAGTCTAATTTTATGTTTAGTTATTTTGTGTATTTTATATGTAATTTTGGGAAATTAAACGGACACAAATCTCGCACACATACATACATGTATTCATACAGGTTACAAAATAGGGATACTAGTTTGTAGAGAAAATTGTGAATATATAGAGGATTTTGATGTTGTTACATCTTTTCGTTTCATCATCCTGAAGCGTTTCACGAGTAAATAGGTTTAATACAAATTTAAGCTAATTCAAGTGCCACTGTAAAGTTTCTTTTTTTAAGCTATTTGTCACTCGAGAGAGCACTTTTGCATTCTTCTCGGACATTATAAAGCTATCTTTATGTTGTTGTTGAGACCCAGACCGTCCGACCTACCAGAAAGGTGTAAGGTAACTGTTTGGACGGCCGGGAAGTGCCACCCAATTTTGACCGGAACCCAGAGGGGGAGGCATCCACAGGGACCGTACCACCAACCTCTCGGAAGGACTTACGGACCCACATGTCTAACGTGATCGCACTCCGCATGAACACGGCGGCAGTTGTGGCAGCGTGCAAATCCAGCGCGCAAACCACCGGGCTACCGCGCCCGAAAGCTATCTTTATGTAAATTTTTTACACATATTTCACATATATTTTACATTTTGAATTTAAAAAATACTATTTTAGAGTGTAAAAATACTTAACACTCAGTAGGGTCATTGTACATTTTTTTTTTCTTTTGCAGTTTTTCCCCATGTCGTTTAATATTCTTTCATGACACTTAAAATCAAATGTTTATTTACATTTAAAGAAATGAAGGATCAACGCATTTATGTTAAGCAGTTTGTGCAACCAGATATTAAACCTCCACACTATAGGTAAAATTTTGTGCATGAAGAATAAAAATAAAATAAAGAAAAATAAATTAGAAAAAGTTTAAATCAAAAACCGAGTGAGAAGGTAAAAATAAAATATATTGAATCAGGATCTTGATCAGCACGCTTTTAAAATAATTTTTAAAATTTACTCGCTATTTAAATTTGTTAAGTTTTCCAGCGATTTATATTATTTTATTCATCAAACTATAATATTTTCAATTTGGCTTCTCTTTTAATATATAAAAAGTTTAGTTTGGCAAGAAAACAAATTAAAAGCTTATTCTAAAGGGGCATTATTTTGTTTACTTGTCCTTTTTCAGCTTTTTTTAAGCAAAAAATGCCCTTTTTATATCTTTCTAGTAATTTTTAGGTCATTAAAATCCTAACTCACGCCACTTATTTGTCATATCCCAATTTTATATGTAGATATTATTCTATTGGTACGTATTTCGTATATTTAATCGGTAATAAAAATGCTTCTGGTGTAAAAAGGTTGTTTACAGTTAAAAAAAAATTATAAATACTCATCACTTTTATTTATCTGGAAACAAATTAAGAGTGAATTTTACAGGGTATTATTTTGTTTAATTGGTCATTATTTTTAGGGTTTTTTAAGAGCAAAAAAATTTTTTATGTCTTTCTGGCAATCGATAATAAAAATGTTTATGGTGCAATTTGGGTTCTTTAAAGTTTAAAAAAAATTACATTCTCATTCTTTTTATTTCTCCATTATTTAATTTTTTTTATATTGCCATTCGAATTTACACTATTGTAGAAATACATTAGAAACTTAACAATAATGACGAATACAATACCGTAGATTTTGATAAAATAATTCTAACGCAATATGAACGATAGGAATGCATAATTATATTTAACTGGTTGAATTGCATATATAGCCATTCGACATCGGAAGAGTTCATTGGCTATAAATATGGTGTCATTACAAAGCTATGTGAACGTTTGTATTTAAACGGCACCCGTAAGCTTTTACATCAAATGCCGGAATTAAAGTGAATATATAAAAACAAATTAAAAGAAATGAAATTGATTATTTGAAATTCGAAATGCAATATAAGTTGATTTAAGTGATGATACGTTGACTTATTTGAGTTTCATGTTCAGATGAATAATTATACTTAATTGGTTGAATATACGGTTATGGTATTGAGTTTCCACTGACTTGTAGGCCGCGGAAAGGCAGCATATAATCAATCGAATAAAATAGGCTTTGAAGACTAATACACATGAACTAATTGTTTTTTCTTGGATAAATGTACAATTTTATTTACAAATTAAATATTTATAACAGTATATACAGACATCATATAAGCACTTCAAATTATTCTAGAGTTTGTAAATTCTGAGCTACCCAGAAATACTTGCTAAATCAAATCAGCACTAATTAAATTTATTTTATTAAGATCATCCAGAGGAGTAAGGAAAGGGGCAGAAGAATTAATAGAGAGAGGTAAGAGTGCAAGGCTCACCAATAAGGATACTTTTGACACACTTTGTGCGCTGTGAAGACCAGCTTTGCATTAGGGAACGCCACTGAATTGGCGATTTCGTATATTTTTTTTTTATATCGGAAATATTTTTTCTTCTTTTGGACAAATGCACACAATCAGCAAGTGAAATTCGAAGAAGATTCTTGTTGCCCATGTTGGAAGAGGTTATATCATACCTTGGCCCATAGCCTCTGGTCGGTCATTTTCGTAAATATTCTAAAGAAGTTATATAGGATATCTACGGTCATTTCAGTAGAGTACCCATTCGCTTGTCCCAAGCACTGATGGCTGGTTGGTTTTTGCTGGCTACACCTCAGTTTCTCGAGGCCAAGCCAGGGCGGCTCCTAGTCTGGAGGTTGTGTGTTGGTAAAAAATTAGGTTACAAAATTTTTTTGTTTGAGAGATTTTGTAATGTCACTATATCAGTTAATTTATGGTACCTGTAAGCATTTCTATTAAATTAAAAAAAATAAAGTTAATGGATAAATCTGAAATGCGATATAACAAGTTATGAAGTAAATGATCAAGTAGACTTATTTGAGTGTAAAGATAAATTATGAACAAGACATGCAAAAATAAATTTGTTATTTAAGTTTAATTTAAAGTACAAATAATTAGGTCTTTTTTTGCTTCATTGCATTTCGGTAATATTTTGCATGCAAAATATAGCAACCTTTTCTATTTACATATGTATAATTAAAAACCCTTTTTTACGTAAAATATTAATTTCATCGGACTTGCGTATGCAAAATATATATCATCAGTTTAAATATTATATTAAGTTTTATATTTGACTTCCTTTCTTTTTTTTACATTTAATGCTACAGACACATAAGACATGTTCATTATTATATTTTTCTTCAGCCCATGATTCTAAAAAGAGTATTCATTTCGTTTACTTCTAAATTTCAGGTTTGTATCAGAGCTTTTATAGAGTTTTTTAGAGCATGGTTTCGTATTTATCTGTATGACTAGATATTTTTATGTAGTGCATAATACATCTTGGGTTTGTATTCAAATACTACACAAATGAACAAACTGCGTTTATTTATCTAACTTAAAGCTTGTCAGTAGCAAATTACTAAACTTAAACATAATATATATTTGTGCTAATTTGTCGCTCCCAAACTTCTACACTAAATCCAAATCGAAGATGTAATATACATCTTAGGTTAAATTCTATTATATACTTTATTCATTCTAATGTAAAAGCTTATGTACTCAAAGGATGAATATTCATATGATGGTTTTATTTTTACACGTTATGCTTCTCTGGATTGGAATTACCCATATTCTGACTAAGCAGTCACTTAGAATCCTGCGAACAACAATGTGTCTCATGTTTTATGTGTCAGAATTGGTGAGAGAGTATCTGATTTGGTATCTAGCATTGTTTTGTCTGCTGAAATATATAAGCATGTAAATATATTTTTGTGGTATGCTGTCAAAGCACGTGCCACATACGAAAATTTGATTGGAATGAAAGTCTTCACATTTTTATAATTATACCAATTTTATTCAGAACTATTAAAAATTTTTCAGTGAAAATACGTGAAATTATAGTCCAAGAATAACATTTGCTACTAAGCAGAGTCTCAGTTTGGAATAACATTCTTATTGCTAAATCGCTATCGTGTTAGAGTTGAGTAGTAGCAAAGTGTCATCGACTGTAATAAATAGTTATTAACAGCAATTGTAATAGCTTATGCTTAAAACTGCTCTTGACAACAGTATCAATACTTTAAACGATCATTTTCAAGCTTTTTTTTATTATTTACAGCTATTCATTACTGAGATCCAATAAAAGCAAAACTAGTTCAGTGATGCTGTTTTCGGTTCCCAAAATATGATTACATTTCTTTGAATAGTTTTTCTTTCTTAAGTAAAATTACACATATTATACAGTTTTACGCTATATGACATCATGCGCATTTCATATATGCCGTCCATCATTTTTCTTAAAAAAATCACATGCATCTCATATTGATTTTCGTGACCAGCATCGATGTTTTTGAAACAGTCCATACAATGGTTCTGAAATATATCTTCAATAGACCCGCGTTGACCGTTATACCCCAGTACATATCTGCTTGCTATGCAATAGATTACCGATAATGATATATTATATAAAGATTGCTGAAATCGGACCTATAGAACTACAAATAAATATACATCCACCTACTTTATGCAGCTGAGTAGCCAATGTCGACCCAGGTCACAGATACCAACATTGCTTGAATCAACACCAGAGGTCATGACCACTGTTAAAATCCACTGTTTTTTAAATGCATTTACTACATTTTCAAACATATTTTAATGTTTCACTATCATTAAACATTAATAAGTGTAAATTTTATAACGGCTATGCTAAATGGGGGCATTTTTCAACCAGACCTTTTACACCCGATTTTAGCTTTTATAAATAATTGCACATCTATTTTTTTTAAATAACCGATGGTCTTTCCTTCTACCCCCTCCATTCTCATTAGACAATGATTTTTAGAAGTTCGAATTGGATTTCAGGGGAAAAAAAATGATTAAAACGTCACACCTCTTTGATGCAGCGTTTTCCAGAATGCAATTTCTGAGGGGATCACTCTCCATTACCCTTTCATCATGCTTATCATCATTCTTCGTACTTTATTCTAATCCGCTTATTTTACTAATAATTATTTAATATGACTTCGGAGTTACATGGGGACTGACAATGACAAATTATATCTTTCAATGGAAACGCTGGGCCGCACTAAGTCGATTTAAGAAAATCGTAAGCTGATATGAAGACCTTTGGTCATTTGCAAAAGGCATTGCAGTTAGATTATCAACTAGCAATCGCAATCACATTAAAATAAAAGCTCATGGGCATCGTGGCTAAAATTTATGAGTGCATATATAGTGCATAATCCCAGAAGAATATCTGCATACACAATATCAAACCGGTAGCCGAAGAATAACGCGAATTGAATTAAGCCTTCACTAGTTAATGGATGATAATATACAAAATTAACGAGTGAGGAGTGAGGGCATGAAATGTAGACCGTTGGAAGATTGTGAGGAAAGAAATTGGATCAATGAAAAATAGTGAAAAGTATATCTGCCAGAAAATTTTTCAGAGGCATATTCTAGACTGATATACAAAATTTCGTTGCTTCTATGATTGCATATACTACATAGTTAAAAAATTATGCAATCTGTAACCAACAAAGGATGGAAACCACATCTACAGATCTAAAATATTTTGATATATGGAGTATATTGCTCATTGCGGATGCTATCAATATTGATAATTGTCAATTTAGTGTTGGGTGATGTATAAGTTAATTCAGTACTTCGAAATAGTTTTACATGTTGTCATACGGAAAAACCACCAAAAGTTCAATTCAACATTAGATACATTGTACCGTAGATCTTATGCATCATTTTCTCACTGTGAAAGAAATAAATTCATTGCACTTTATAGAGAAAGTCATGTGCTGCTTCAATCAGATTTTTTTTTAATAGCACGGAAAATAAACTAAGTTTATATCTGTTTTAGTATGCTCAAGGCATCACTGAAGTGTTTCCTTATTTAATTCTAATCCACCATTTACAGTAAATAAGAGAAAATGCGAGTCACACCATGAAAACAAAATAAAAGTCTAATCTTTAAATCCTAGTCAGATAAAGTAAGCTTAAAGTAAGTTCTAAATATAAAAATTTAACCAGGAATTTTTTGCTTTCAGTCTTAAATAAAATATTCAGTTGGAAAAAAAGCTAGCAGAGCATGACTTTCTCTGCAGAGTCAAATTAATTTTTCTGTCTTTATACATATTCATTTTTTCTTATTTATACACATTCGTTTGTTTTATTCCACAGTGTAACACGTGAAATAGATACAACGCTATAACATTGAATTTGACATTTGAAATTAATTTACTGTTCCTGTTGGCAACTTTGCATTTTAATATGACACCAAATCGTCAAATTCCAAATGGAATCGCGAGTGCAATTTATCATAGCGAAGAATGGCTTTATATGTTTTGTTATCAAACATTACGTATAGAAAATCATATATTTCAGCATATTTATTATTTTGATTCAGTTCTTATTTTTTAGTCCCATTTAAAAAAAGGGCCAGTTTTATTTTCCGAATTCTTACAAATTCTAAATCAGCACCTGGGAAACCCATGACATATTTAACTGCCAAACCTTATAAAATTTAGACAGATTGTTCTGGAAGGATTAATACATTCATACATTGCACGCACAAAAACGGACAGACGTCATAAGAAAAATAGTTTATTCGTATTCCACGTATTCCATAGTGCTTAAAACATGAAATTTATTAAAAATTCAGATTCCAATCTCCTTGTAAAATTTATTATATATGGTAGGGAAAATAAAAACTGTGTTCTGTACCATTTTGTGTAGTATCCAATTTTCAGAAAATCTTACTTTTTGTTAAACAGATATTGGAAGTGAACAGCTGCATCAAGTGTTTTTTGTTTAAAAGAAATCGCAGGCCGTTTCAAACCTGACACAAAATTCCGCCTTTCAGTAACAGAGCCGTTCAAAATTCAACATTTTAAATCATCATTATAGTTCAAAATTTCAAATTTGCTGGAATATGACAATACATTAAGCCCCAACTTGCAAACTTATGTATTAAGAAATTGCTTTTCAGGTTGAATGTTTTTAAAGCGGTTTGAGGCAGAAAATTATATTTCTTTGATTTCTGAATAGGTGCATTTAAAATTTTTAAACAAATGTTTTTCTTTTATTTATGTTATATAAAATAAATGAAAAAAATATTTTTTTAAAACATTAAAATTCGAAGTTTTTAAATTTTATATGATTACTAGAAAATGTACACGTCATTGCCTGGGAGTTAAAGCAGAGTAATTATATAGAATAACGAAATAAAAATCCGTGCGCATCGGCTTGAAACGCCCCCCCTTCCTACACACACACATACACACTAAATCACAAAGCCAAAACCCGTCACTTATGAAGACTCTACATTCTACGTTAAAATCTACCGACGGAATCATCCTCACAACATAAATAAATGAAAATGCTTGAAAGCTCAAAAATGTTCCTTTAAACCCGAAATTTATTGCCATCTCAGCGAACTTTCATCCAATTGCAGTCAAATTTTAGCACATATCAAATTAGAAATATTAAGACAACATCCCAAAGTTAGAAAATTGCCGGAAAACGCACTGTAACGCCAATAGATGACGTCAGTTATCAAACGTTACAGAGTCCTTTAGTGTTGCCTTTCTACAAAGACTACAAAAATTGAGGACATCGTTGGCTTAAAAAATTTATAATTAATCAATGAGTTTATGAAATTAATTTTTTCTAGAATATTCTGTGATATTTTATGCAGCTGCTGAAAAAAATAACGTTGAATGGAACGTCAATTTTGATATAAAACTATATAAAAATCAGAAAGGTTTAAAACCCACGAAAAATATATATATTTTTTAAAAATTCATTAAAATTTATCTATTCATCTTATGGACTCCGTTCAAAGATTGTCTGAAAGAGAATTTTTCGATCTTACCGATGGTGTCAAGATGGAAGCTCTGATAATATTTAGGTCGTTAAGGAATTGATTTGTTTAAATATCGGACTAAATCGGGCCTAACATAAAATAACTAAGAAACTGATTCGAAATAAAAAGAAATAATAACCGCCGAAGTGAGCCTATTCGGACCCTGAAGTACCTGTGTACCAAATTTTAGGGTCGTACGACGCTTAGCTTTTCTGCTACAGACTACACACACACACATTTTCCTTTATTATATAAGATAATTTCAAAAGCTCGATTTTAAAAATAGAGATATTTTCAGAAGAAAAGAAAAGCATGCGAACTTGTTTTCAGCATATTTTTATGTATTTCTAAGAAAAATTTAAATAAATATTTCAAAGAAAGGAGTAACTCATATATCAACATTATAAATTTAAAATTTACATTTTTCTTTACAAATTCAAAATAATTTATAAATGCAAAACTATTTTCAATATTTAATATAAACAAACTATATTTCAAAATTTCGTAATTCTACCTTAAACCTCTCTGCAGTTACATTAATAGCTTTTAAAAATTCAAGAATTCAATTTCTGAGAAAAAATTTTACTGTTCAGTATTACACATGAAGTATCAGTTGACCAAGCTTGAGTGTTTATGTTCTTAACGATTTAATTATATGATTTAAATAATGTCTGTGTATTATTCGCTTTTATACTATTTGAACTTTTGTTTAGGTTAATATAATAAAATTTGCATTTTTTTTAAACAACTGCAGATAAACAACTACTGAAACTGCATTCCAAAGTATCTAAATCACTTGATATTATTATGGAAACAGATTAATGTTATGGAGGAGAAAGAACGGATCCTAAAATGCACGGATGTACTAGCAGACAAACTACCATAAAATATTTTCGTTGCAGCCATGGCAGCCGACCGATATTATTTTTTAGTGTTATTTCAATAAAATTGTGGTTTATGTAAAATAGTTATTAGTGGGTTTATTTGCTCGTAATTAACATTTCAACTATTTTTAAGTATTTGATTACAAAAAGATACTCTTACACGCGTACGATAAGATGCGTTCGGACACCTCGTGCGTCTCTAAAAATGTATTATTCTGAGGGGAGAAGGAATCTACCATTACATCAAATTTAAAATCTCTATCTCATTTTGAAGTATGTATTTCTATCATTCCACCTTTTGAACGGTTTGGTATGAAGCACCCCTTTACTGAACATTTTAAAAATTTCTATTTTTCCTGGATATTTAGTGGAATGACTGACCCGTGTATGGATTAAGTTTCTTTCTCACTTGAAAGGCGTTTCTCATTTATTCGCAAATCGAGCATTTTGGTGTGTGGAATCCTTAAAGTAACAATTGAAACTGTCCATCTTCTTTCCGTTGAACAATCAACCTTGCACCAAAATTTGAGTTTCTATCTCACCACGAAGTATATTTTTATGTCATTTCACCTTTCGAACGTTTTGGTGTTGAGCACCTCCCCCCCCCCCCCCCATCCCTCTAAGAATATTTTTTTAAGCATTTCATTTTTATAGGGAAGTTTTATCTAACGATCAACCCGGATACCAAATTGCAGGTTTATCTTATTTAAACGAAGACGTTTCTCCCTTATTTGGCCATTCGAACATTTTAATGTGCGGCATCTCTAAAGTAGCAAATATTTCAAACTGAAATTGTACACTTTCTTCCTTTTAAATTATCTACCCTTACACCAAACATAAAGTTTTTATCTTATCGCTAAGTGTGTTTTTCTATTTTTCTGCATTTCGAACGGGCATTCCTTCTAATTCACAGTTTTGAAAATTTTGAGTTTTATCGGGGTTTTATCGAACAATTGATCCGTATACCAAATTACAAGTCTCTGTCTCACTTAAAAGAAGGCGTTTCTCATTTTTTGGTAAATCGAGCATTTGGGTGTGTAGCACCCCTAAAGTATACAATATTAGAAAACTGAAAGTGTACGCTTTCTTTCTTTCAAATTACGTATCTACCTACTTTTACACTAAATTCAAAGTCTCTATCTCATCGCAAAGTATATTTTACTCTCCTTCCCATTTTGAACGTTTTGATGTAGAGCACACCATTCTAATGAATATTTCGGTAAAATAAGATGTTCCTAGGTGCTTTTATAGAACAATTAACTCGAGCACCAAATATTATGCCTCTATCTCACTTAAAACAAATAGTTTTTCGTTTATTCGTCAAATCGAATATATGGGTCTGCGAAAGCAAAGCCTTAAAGAAGCAAATATTGGAAAACTGAAATTGCAGACATTTTGTCTTTTTTTTTTAACATTCTACCCACACACCAAATCTGAAGTCCTTACCTCATCGCTAAATATGCATTTCTATCATTTCACCTTCCAAACGTTTTGGTGTGGAGCACCCTCTCTATACTCACCATTTTTGAAAAATTCGATTTTTCCAGGGGATCGAAAGATTCATTCCTGTACCAAATTGCAAGTCTCTAGCTGTAACGGAAGTGTCTGAAATAGGTGCGACAGACAGGTAGACGGACAGTCACTTGTCATGACTGACAAAACTTCCCTTAAAACGAACTCAAACATAAGTCGATTATTTTTACTTTCAATTTTCGATCCTAATACACTGATCTAAACAATTAGAGGATATTATGATTTTGGAAATAAATTGCGGATGAGAAAAGTTTTGTTGACTGATATATGATCCATAGGTGTAAGCTAGTAGAAAAGAAAATCAAGCACACAGAATAAGGAATAATTAAATTTTATTCTTGTTTTTTTGTCAGAAAACAAAAAATGCACATTTTGTACATGTTGTAAAAACGAACAAAAAATATGATTTCTAGGATAAAAATGAGTTTTAATAAAGAGTTTTCCTCCGACCGAAAGCAATGTTGCACATCTGTGAGGTATGGAATCAATGAGATTATCAAGGAGGGATTGGGGTCTTCCGTTGTGTATGTCAACACGGTTGATGGAGCACCTAGCACCAAGTGCTTTATCTCCGAGAGGTTGTCACAGAAATATTATCAAATACATTCAGTGCTAAAAATGGGCGAAGTGGCCAGCAAGTTGGCCGATTGGTTACTAGTGGGCAGCAAGCTGGCCGAGCTTTTTAATTAGATAGTATTCAGTTTCAGGTTTTAGGAGGAGAGAAGAGTTTGCAATAGGAGGGATTGGGGTATTCTCTCCCATTCCTGTAGAAGAGCGGTTTCCAGCTGCTAAACGGATTCTGGGGGTGATAAGCAACCAGCAATCCTTCTCTCTAGAATGCCCCAAACATGTTATATTGGATTCATGTCTGGAGAATATGCTTGTCAATCCATTCGAAGGATTCCTACGTCGAAAAGGAAGTCATCCACTAGCCGAATACGATATGGCCCAGCGTTATCATCCATGAAAACGAATTCATCCCCGATTGCTGCAGTGTAAGAAACCACAGATAGTCTGTAGATCTCATCTCTAAATCTCTGAACCATCAGTGATCCATTTCTGATGATGTACAGTTAGATACGGTCACTAATAAAGATACTGACACAGACCATCACCCCGCCTCCTCCAAATTGGACAATTTCATTCACAAATGAGCGATTATTTTAAGTGCCACTTTCTCTCCAAATCATAATCCGCCTATTGCCCGGTTGTACACTAAAGCGGAACTCGTCTGACGATGAGAAGAGAACATCGTTTCATTCATTTTGTCTCTATCTGAAATGCCCTTGTGCCCGCCTTCTGAGGGCAACACGGTGGCTCGCTGTTAAAGAAACACAAACCATGGGTCTGCGAGCATGCAAACCAACGCGATGGAGTCGGTTTCGAACAGTTTGAGTTGGCACACTGGTGTCAATAGCCCTCGGAAGGTGCTGTTGCAAAAGAGTGGCGTTCATACTGAGATTTCTTTTGTCCGTTAATGTTAAATATCGCTTCTCATTTTATGTTGTTGCATACCTACGACCTTGTCCTGGTCTTCGGCTAACATTTCCAATTTCCATAAAACGATTCCATAGCCTGAAAATGGCACTTTGGGACACTCCAAGAGCTTCCGCTACAATGGGTTGCGTTTGGTCCGCCTCTAAATGACCAATGGCCCTCCAGGCTACCGATTTGGCTAAGTCATGTTGTTGAAACATCTTATTCACTGCTACGAAGCGTTTAACGCATGCCAATTGTTTCTAATCTTTTCCAACATAAAGAATGCTGTAGATCGATTTTTACTCCTTATCTAAAGGGCGTAATTTTCAACGTCACAGACAAAATTTACGTATTCCGAAGTTTGTGAACGTGATAATTTTCCTTTTTAATCTCGTTTCTTTCAATTTTGTTAAAACACTAGTCTATTATATGGCTGTTTCATACCAAACTCACAATATCCCCTAATTGTTTTAAGCAGTGTATTAGCCATAATATTCGGCTATACGAGTACACGTATACACGGTATATAATTAAGTGAAAAGTTATTTTTGAAAAAAAAATTCAGGTTAGTGTTCCTCGAAAGTATAAACTACAATTTAGTGTGCCTCGAAAGTATAAACTACAATTTAGTGTGCCTCAAAGTATAAACTTCAATTTCGTGTGTCTCGACTTAGTGTGTTGTGAAAACATTAACTTCAGTTTAGTGTGCTGCAAAAACATTGACTTTAGCTTTTTGTGCCTCTGAAACATATTAATTTCAGCTTAGTATGTGGCGAAAAAATTGATTTCAGTTCAGTGAGCTTTGAAAACATCAATTTCAGTTTAGCGTAACTTCAGTTTAGGAGAAACATTAACTTCAGTTTAATGTATCAATATCTTCAACTTAATATTCTTCGAAAACATTAATTTTATCTTGGTGTGCCTTAGAAACATATAAACTTCAGCTTAGTGTACTACGCTATGAAATAATTAAGAATACCCGCAAAATATCATAATATTAATTATAAAAAAAAAGTTCGAATGTCGTAATTATGAAAAGCATGTGTTGGTACTAATTTACTCAACTGCATTTAATTTATTGACCTGATGTTGTCATCTTTGGAAAAAAAATTCTTTTAGCGACTCCAAAAACTTATTATTTGCAAATGTAAAAAATCTGATGTGGGCAGGACATGACTTTCCCTGCAGACTCAAATTCATTTTTGCTTTATTTCTTTAAGAACTCGTTAAATTGAGTTTAATTGCACAAAATGACACTAAATTTGCATTTTTAATTCAATTTCTGCTTTTATTTGGTAATTGGACATTTTCCCAAAGGCGACATAAAGAAATGCGAAAAATCTCAAATATCTCGAGAACGATTAGTTCTAGAGTAATAGAGTTGTTCTTATTCATTTCCTCGTCAAAAATTACGTATAAAACCAGCATTTAATTGATACATTTGAACATACGTAGTCTTTTATTAGATATTGGCGATTTTTGCGGGTCATTTTGTAAAAAAGGGCAAGTTGTTCTTTTCCGAATCGTACCAAAATCTAATGAGCACTAGAGTATCCCACATGTGATTTATCTACCAAATTTTGTGAAATTTGGTCAATTTGTATTTCAGCTAGAGTGAATACATGAGATTTTTGAGGGCCATTTCGCAAAAAAAGGCAGGTTCTTTTTTTCCGAATTGTACTAAAAACTAATCAGCACCAGGGTCACACCCCAGGGTCTTACCTACCAAATTTTATGAAAATCGGGCCATTAGTTTTTGAGTTAGAGTGGATACATACATTGCACAGATACACACACAGACGTCTCGCTAAAAATAGTTTTTTCGTATTCTAGAGGTCTCGAAACGTGTACATCCGTCGAAAACTCGAGTTGCGATTTTCGACATGATTCCAATACTTTCCCCATACATTACCATGTATTGCAAGGAAAGTAATAAAAAAAGTACAAATTTAACGATTTTAATATTTAGATTATGAAAATATATGCATTGAAATATAAATCAAATTCATACTCAAAGAACTCGTATATAGGGGCGATTTCCAAAGTTAGAATCACGCTCCCATCTGCTATGTTATCTGTTGCTATCTGCAAAGAAGGCGTAATTCTACAAAACAAATTATTTAATAATTTAAGAAAATCTCGGTAATTTTAGAAAATCCGAATTATATTGCACTGCTAACACAACGTATAATAATATTATTAAGACAACCTTTAAATATTTTGAGTAAGCAGGGTATTTTCGTTCTGTTGTGAAACGAAATGAATTGTTCTTTAATTTTAGCAATCTTTCAAATAAAAATGCTTTAAATAAAGTATGAAGCTCTACAATAATATAGACTTTGCATAACGTAATAGAAACGCAGTCCTTTGCTGAAGAATACGGTAATGTCTAAATTATTTTCCAAGAAGTTTGAATATCTTTTGAAGTTATTTTCTAAAATATTTATTCATGGACGTATTATGTTTATAGCTATAATAAAAGTTTTATATAATACGGTTGTTTTCATTAATATGGTTTCCAAACGTAAGGAATTCTTCAGGAAAAATCCTACGCATGTATTGAAAAACCACTATTTTTAATCAGTCAATGGTTAATTAAATTCATTATCAACTACTAATAACAGGAAATTTGATATCACTATAAGTACTTGCAAAGAAACTTGCTGCCCCAGCCGTGGCTCGAACCGCGGACCTTCGAACTGGTCAGCCGACGCTCTCCCAATTGAGCTACTGGGATGGTGTTGTATACTCTTATTATTGAAGTGGACTTCTGCCATTAATGTCAAATTGAAGTGCAACTTGATAATATGACTGACCACTTTCTGCTATTTTTATTTCAGGTAAGCCTATCCTGATCATTTAATACTCCAGATTAGCTTCATACGTGGTCGCTGATCCCCCGGTCCTGAAATCACCACTCAATATCCCAGAGTCCATTATTTCCGCGCTAGTCGTACCGGGGTTACTTTCAGACCCCTGACATCATTGCACTAACCTGCAGGTTTAATTAGTTCGGGCGCCATTGTAAGGAATCAGATCGAATCGCTGATCTCGTACTGGTCAGACGATGCTCTTTTAATGCACAATTAAGCTACTGGGACGGAATTGCAAGCTCTTATCCCCAAAGCGGACTCTTCATACTGATGTATAAAATACGTATATTACTATTTAAGATTATTATTATGTTCTCTTTGGAAGAAGTAATAACCTATATATGAAAATAATAATTTGGACTGTCAGTTTCGAGTACTTTTTTCAATCAGACTTCTTTTCTGGTGCCCGAACGATATTATAAACCCAGAAGTACGAATCAAAGAAAGTATAAAAACAAGAAATATCAATCATGCATAAAACATTGATTATGAAACACTTTCCAACTTCAATGCAATTTTATATAAACATCTCTGAAATGCGATACATGCCTCGGTAATAGTTTTAAAACTATCACAATACTACATTAATTTATTATATTTAAAAACTTAAAACTTCATCGAAAAAAAAGAACTTCATTCAAATGACGGCATTGAAATATAAATTGTCTGGTTTAAACATCTCTAAAATGCGATGCATTCATCGGTAATATTTTTAAAATTATCATAATACTACAATAATTTATTATATTTGAAAACTTCATCGAAAGCAAATGAAATTTATTCAAATGACGTCATCGAAATATAAATCGCCTGACTCTCTCTATAAAAGCAACATTTCATCCATAAACATTTTTCCATTCCTTTCATTCATCACAATACTATAATAATTTATTTTATTTAAAAACTTAAAACCATGGAGGTACAAGTAATTTAACTCTATGCTTAAAACTTCATCGAAAAAATCGTCTGGTTCTCCGTGTAAAACCAATGAAAGTTTCATTCATATCAGCTATATTACAGACTCCATGAGCTAAATAATTTTGCGTTAAAGAAATGCAGCAATTCTTATACAACTCATTCTTCTACATATTTTGCTGTTTACATTCTCCATAAGTAAAAATTAAGCTTCGTTGTAGAAATAATCATAGTTTGATGATCATTTAAACTCAAATATATTGTAATTGCGTTGTTTCAGTATGTAGATGCACAGAATTTAAGCAAAAATAAAGCGGTTTTAGGACGGATACAACACTAAATATGAATTAAAAAGAACTTTAAAAATCACGATTTTGACATAAGATGGATGCCATATTTTACTTTGAAGTGGGTCATGTGATCTCTTCATATAATGGTCACGTGATCTCTTCATATAAAGAATGTAATTATTATTTTAATTTTTATTTAAAAAACTACTGAATATATTTTGCTAAATTTTTTTTATATATTTTATGGGATAATTTGAATATTTCCTAAAACTTTTGAAGCAATTTGTAAATTTTAAATTCGCTTAAAAAATGTTTGAAAAATTAGGTCCCATAGGTTTCAATGTATTTCATTTTTTCAACCCGGGTTCAATCCAAAACTAATTGGGTGATATTATTCATTTATATTCCCATAGGTCCCACTGACCGTCTGAACAACGTACTAAAATTTCGTTTTGATAGTCATTTTTACGGCAGTTATCGTGCTAACGGACATACAGACAGACAGAATGGACAAAATCATAAACACTTTTCAACTATGTTGTAAAGTGTTTAAAAAGTGACCTGGGCAGCACATGACTTTCTATATATAATGCAATGAATTACTTCTTTTACGGTGAAGAATGATGTATAAGATCTACGACACAATATTTTTAATGTTGAATTGTACATTTGGCGCTTTTCCGAATGACAAACATATAAAACTATTTCAAAATACCTAATTGACTTATATTTCACGCACCTCTAAATTGGCATTTATCAATATTGATAGTACTCGCAATAAGCAATATAGTCCATATATAAGCAATGTAGTCCATATATTTTAATAATTAATTCATTAATTTGGCATAATTTTCGTTAACTTAGCGTCATTTTTTACGATATTTTCGTCAATTTGGGGCGACATATCGCCAAGTCGGCGATATTTAGGTAAATTAGTCGCCAAGTCCGTCAAATTTATCGCCAAACGTTACGGACAAACGGAGAAAAAAGTATTTCATATACATAAATTACGGTGAATTGTTAGGCGTCAATATACAAAACTATTACACAAAGTATCTTCTTTTTTCCGGCCGTTCAAATGGTTGCTCAAGTCTTAGGATGAGTCGGACGGTCTGGGTCTTCAACAAAGTATCTTCTCTCGTGATTGGAACGAACTAGATCCACGAGAATGATGTTAACATATTTATCACATAATATTACATATGAAAAGTGAACATATTTCACAATAGTTAATACTATTTTTAATTTTATGTTAATATTTTTATAAATTTATTTGAAAAAAAAAAATGCAATATTTCGAGAACGGCTCCTGCTGCAATGTGCCAATCATTTTGTAATAAAAAATTACGTAAGAAATGCATATTTATGTAACATTATTAGATGTTCGGATTTTTTTATGATTCTCTCAAAATTTCATTAGAATTTGATTTGGAGATCTTCCAAGCATTCGATTGCATTTGAAATCAATAGGTTTCCAGTACTCGCTAATTGTAATTTTTGTACCAAATTTCGTTCGAAACGTCCCATTCGTGAGATATCGTGAGATCATCTCCTCAAAAATGATAGATTCGAGTTCAGGGATGCTTGAAACGCGCTCTTCCGTTGAAAACTCGAATTCGAATTTTCGACCCCATCACAATATTTTCCCTATACATTATACTACATATATACGGAAAGTAAAAAGGGACGAAGTGTATAGGCGAAAGGAAAATGAAGTTTTGTTGTATCATTCTTGGCTTCAAACTCGAGAGAAGAAATGGAAGATCTTTTTTCTCCCTTCCTTGATAGTTCCATAGTTTACTCTTTTATCATTGGGTAGTTCAGATGGCACATGTGAAAATTCAGGGGTCGGCTATTCGAGTCTTTCCCTGGGACAGACCTCTTACATTAGAACCTAACATGCGCATATTTTCCGTACTGTCATGGCTGAGGATAGAACCATCACCTCAAGGAAGTGACATAAGTTGGCCCTGATAACTTGGATTCTCTTAAAAATAAAATATGTATTTATTGAGATATATGTCTTTAGATCTAGCTTATCAGCTTGACTGAGCCATTGCTAAATTGAAAGTAAAAGTTTTACGATGGCTTAAAAAAACTACTTGTAAACAAACGCTTATACTAAGATGCAGCATTTAAAAACGATCGGTGTTCTTACACATGGGCAATTAGAACTAGCTTTGAAACTGAACGCTGTGTACAAAGATACCTTTGAGACGTACTTGACGGTGCTACGAATAATTGTCGGATTTAGAGAGAAATCACATTATAGGTCTAAAGGAAGCTGGTTGGTCCAATAGACGTATCAGTCACCATCTTGATCAGAGCGATAAAGTAGTTTCTCGGTGTTGTCAATAGTGGATCAGTAATTATCCCAGACATGTAATTATCTCAGACATGTAATTATCCCAGACAGACAACTGCTCGAGAGGATCGTGCAGTCAGGAGCGGAGCCACGTCCACACCAATGGCGTCGCTATCATACATTCGAAGGCATGCCATCCTCCATGTATCCTGTATCAAGGTATATTATTCGGAAACGACTGGCAGAGGGTAGGATTGGGTGTCAACGTCAATTAAGGCTCCTATCATTGACCCTCCTAAACACAGACAGAGCCGTCTGGATTGGTGCCGAGCTCAGTCAGCCTGAACAGTGTCCGATTTGAGGCATGCTGTATTTAGCGACGAATCTCACTTCTCTCTCATTGCTGGTGACCGCCGCATACATGTGTGGAGGAGGGCTGGCCAGTGTTCCAATCCCGCATTTGTTGTCGAGCGGAACACGGCCATCGCACGTGGTGTGACAGTCTGAGGAGCCATCTCGTGGGACAACCGATCTCCTCTAGTTGTACTGCAAGCCAATCTGACGGCTCGCTTGTATGTCGACGATATTCTGCAACCGATTGTTCTGCCTTTGCTGTCAAGCCGCCCAGGTTCCATTTACCAACAAGACAGCCCTCGACCACATACTGCACGACTTTCTCAACAATGTCTTTGAGGATTTAATACCTTCCCATGACCATCCAGGTGACCAGACCTATCACCAATAGAACACGTCTGGGGCATGCTGGGACGGCAATTGCAGCCTTCTCAGAATGCCACTGAGTAAATTCACCAGTTGCAATATTTGTGGAAGAATCTTCAGCAGAGGAACATAAGCAACTTAATTAACCCTGACTCACCGATTATCAGCTTGTATAGCTACCAGAGGAGGATTTACCACTTACTAAAATGACATTGTCATGTTGCTACCATTTCTTAATAAAACTCTTTTATTTATTTATTGTTTTTGCTTCCAAATTCTAATCATTTGCGTATCTCCTTAAACGATATATACATGTCGAGTATCACGGCTGTAGTTCAATTTCTTATGGGTGCATATATTTTTTTGCAACAGGGTGTATATTAAATGAAATTAACACGATGCTAGATTCTGCATGCTAGATTTTACGAATCTTAAAATAAAAGATTTCTATTAATTCTTTATATATATCATACTTAGTTCTGGAGTTGAAATAAAGTCAAATTTTCCAGTTTATGTTAGCACTGTAAAAGTATCTTTCTTTATTGTGCTATTGATTATAATAGATGATTCTTCGTGTTCCCCTGTTCGAAAAATTTGATTTTCCTAAAATATTAAATTTGAGAAAATTAAAAAACGTTATACTGCACGTATTTACAATTTTTAAATTTTTTAAAATCTGCAATATCTCAAGGAATCAGGAATTGGGATAAAATCGATTTCCTAATATTTCATAGAAGACATTTAAACCTTTGCAATTGAATAATAAGAAACTGAAAGACAACTATATTTGTTGACCTGAAAACCCGATTTCCGTTCCAGAGTTTTGACCTCACACAAAAATCTTTAAATTTGAAACATAATTGTTCGCTTCCATCTCAGTTATATGAAATTGGATATAATTAAAACTCATCAATGTTGCCAAAATAACTTTCAATATATCTCAATTATTATTTTATTTTATAAAATGATTCTTTTGCCAAGTTATTCAATCTTACAATATTACAATTTGTATCTGAAATGAACGAAAAATGAAAATATTGCTCCAAAATGCATTTATTTCTGAATATCTCACAGATGGAATTAAGGAGAAAGACTATAAGTGAATGCCAAACGGCGAAAAATGGCAAATTACAATACTCTCTTTTCTTTCTGACTACGATTATCTTTCTCCCTGAAAGAATTTTAATTTTTAAAAAATGACATTCCATATTTTATTCTCGTTAGTAAAATTATTAAAAATTTCGATTTCTGGTTGCATTTCTATGAATAGACCACCCTATTTCCTAAATTATCATTAATGAAACTCACATTTATCAATAATTAATATATGAAGATGTATCAATAAGTACTGAAGATAGATCAATATATAAAGATTTTTGAAACTTTATTTCTTTTCATTCCATATTTAATTTCTCACATCCTGAACTGACATTAATTATCATTATTTTCATATCAGGAAGATTGCTTTACTCGCCTGGTTACATTTACGATTATTGTTAATTACTTCTATCAAAATATCTCACAGATGGAATTAAGGAGAAAGACTATAAGTGAATGCCAAACGGCGAAAAATGGCAAATTACAATACTCTCTTTTCTTTCTGACTACGATTATCTTTCTCCCTGAAAGAATTTTAATTTTTAAAAAATGACATTCCATATTTTATTCTCGTTAGTAAAATTATTAAAAATTTCGATTTCTGGTTGCATTTCTATGAATAGACCACCCTATTTCCTAAATTATCATTAATGAAACTCACATTTATCAATAATTAATATATGAAGATGTATCAATAAGTACTGAAGATAGATCAATATATAAAGATTTTTGAAACTTTATTTCTTTTCATTCCATATTTAATTTCTCACATCCTGAACTGACATTAATTATCATTATTTTCATATCAGGAAGATTGCTTTACTCGCCTGGTTACATTTACGATTATTGTTAATTACTTCTATCAAAATATCTCACAGATGGAATTAAGGAGAAAGACTATAAGTGAATGCCAAACGGCGAAAAATGGCAAATTACAATACTCTCTTTTCTTTCTGACTACGATTATCTTTCTCCCTGAAAGAATTTTAATTTTTAAAAAATGACATTCCATATTTTATTCTCGTTAGTAAAATTATTAAAAATTTCGATTTCTGGTTGCATTTCTATGAATAGACCACCCTATTTCCTAAATTATCATTAATGAAACTCACATTTATCAATAATTAATATATGAAGATGTATCAATAAGTACTGAAGATAGATCAATATATAAAGATTTTTGAAACTTTATTTCTTTTCATTCCATATTTAATTTCTCACATCCTGAACTGACATTAATTATCATTATTTTCATATCAGGAAGATTGCTTTACTCGCCTGGTTACATTTACGATTATTGTTAATTACTTCTATCAAAATATCTCACAGATGGAATTAAGGAGAAAGACTATAAGTGAATGCCAAACGGCGAAAAATGGCAAATTACAATACTCTCTTTTCTTTCTGACTACGATTATCTTTCTCCCTGAAAGAATTTTAATTTTTAAAAAATGACATTCCATATTTTATTCTCGTTAGTAAAATTATTAAAAATTTCGATTTCTGGTTGCATTTCTATGAATAGACCACCCTATTTCCTAAATTATCATTAATGAAACTCACATTTATCAATAATTAATATATGAAGATGTATCAATAAGTACTGAAGATAGATCAATATATAAAGATTTTTGAAACTTTATTTCTTTTCATTCCATATTTAATTTCTCACATCCTGAACTGACATTAATTATCATTATTTTCATATCAGGAAGATTGCTTTACTCGCCTGGTTACATTTACGATTATTGTTAATTACTTCTATCAAAATAGAACATTTATAGTCCTGTTATTTAAATCGCTGGAGCATGAAAACATGATGCTATACAAATATTTGGAATATCTGATAATCGACAAAGTTTAATTAGATCAGACTACAAACATTCATAATGGGCAAAAGTGCAATTCATAAAAGTAATTTCATTTATTTTTCAACCCTCAGATACTTTGATAGTAAAATACTGCATTCCATATTTTGAATTCTGTTTAATGTTATTAGAAATTTACATTGCTGACTTCATATTTTACAAATACAACGATGCGTTTTATAAGTAATCGCTAATGAAACTTTGTAATAATTAAATTTCTAGCAATTTTTACAATCTTAAAACTTCGAACGACGCTAACATAAAAATCACATTATATCTATAGTATAGAGTGTTTCAGCATAGTTGACCTCGCTTTTGCAATTTGTTTTAGTCACATACTTCCAATTTGAAAGTTTGTTAAAAATAAATGCTAAATTCTTTCACATAATTTTTTTGTTGGAGGGTATTTCCAGAAAAATAGGTTGGAGGGGATTTTTATAGGGTCCCTTTTCAAGGGCTCACATTGAAGAAATTTCTCACATTGAAGAAATTTCTCACATTGAAGAAATATATGCATTTAATTTAATTTCAACTTCACCGTTTATTGTTGATTTCGACTCAGGAATGAAATTTGAAATTAAAATTATTTTATATAAAAATCTTGTATAATATTACACATAAAGTGCAGGTTATATAACGAGAAATACATAGCACGCATTGATCTAAGCTGAATCGAGTTTCAAATTTGTTGTTTCACTTTAAATTACAGATTTTGTCCTAACATAAATAACAATATCTAATTACTCGTTGCACAGGTGTCAAGAGTCCAAACCTTGGAATGCAGAGCAATTTGAAAATTTTCTGAAATTTATGGATGATCTCAAAAGGATGCAATTTGAATATAGGTCTTTATTTCAATAAGTACTGAAAGGAACTAAAATTACTGAAAGGAACTAAAAGGATTATTTCAATAAGTACTGAAAGGAACTAAAACTTCAGCACTGTCGGAAACCAAGGTTTCCGACAGTGCTGAATCAATTGTCATCAAAATTTACCCACGTTTCAATTCTTTTCCTTTCAAATATATGATTTTCATAATAATAATTAATATTAGAAATTTGTTTGAAGATGAAAACTGGTATACTTTTTGTTTGAGTTATTTAGTATCACAATATAAAATAGAAATTAGTTTAATGGGCTAATTATTTCAGAAAATATAAAAGTAAAACTGCAGCATCAATTTACCTTTCCTTTGCTTTTACTGTACGACATGAAGAGCCGGAATAACGCGCGATGTTCTGATTTATTATTTTTGACCGGCTGTATATCAGAATTATTTTATATATATATATATATATATATATATATATATATATATATATATGTATGACATAAAGTTTTGGGAGACTTAAAATATGATGCCAGAAAGATATAATTCGTATGTAAATAGTATAAGTTAACGAATGAGCGATTAAATTTTAATTGCAGACGATGAAGCTAAAATCTATATAAATAAAAATGAAAATCTGTCTGTCTGTCTGTCTGTCTGTTTGTCCCATCATCACGGGAGAACGGCTGAACCGAATTTGATAAAATTTTGTGGGTAGCCTAGAAATAGCACCACTTAAAATTTAGTCTATGGTTGGAATTTCTACGACCAGTGGTTCTCGAGATATTAGTAAAAAACGAAACTTTCGTTTGTCACATCATCACGAGGGAACGGCTGAACCGAATTTAATGAAATTTTGTGGGTGGCCTTGAAATAGCCCCCCATAAATTTTGCCCAATTTTCGAGTTTCTAAGACCAGGGGTTGTCGAGATATTAATGAAAAACGGAACTTTTTTTATGGGAGTTACACTCTCCAACTCCGTGGTTTATCCAACCGGAAAGGATAAAAATCGTTTGTTTAAAACGTCAAAGGGAATTAAAACTTTATTTTTGAGTTTGATGCAGGATTTTTGCATTAAATAGTCACTATGTGAAAGCATGAATTGTTTGAAACATGAATTTAAATGGTAAAATCTACCTCCATGTTTTATATTTCACAAGCTTTTACTCAACGATTAGAAGTATAAAGAAATTAAAATGATTATTTAATTTCGCATTTTATGAAGAAGATTCTATCTTATATCATGTTGCTCGACAAAGGATTGGAATTAAATGTGTTTGTTAATGATTATTATTATTTTTTCGATTTGAATAATAAATAAATGGATTTTAAAATATATCTTATAAATGAACGGATTGATTTTTTTTAATTATATTAATTGCGAACTGCATACATCACTTTCATGTATTTTAGCAGCTTATATATTGTGTTTAGCTAATAAACTTATATTCTGTTTACCCAATAAATTCATTTATCCAATTGTTTAAACAGAAAAAGGGTAGAATGGGTATATCTTCTAATAATATTTTAGTGTTTTCATTTAGTATATACAAACTGGATCACGATATTTTATTCAGATCTGCGAATTTAGAGCTACGAATTTGGCTGGATATCGCTAACTTGGCAAATATCTTAAAAGTTGCCAAATTGATTGAAATGTCCCCAAATTGATAAAAATGACTTAAATCAATGAATTTTATTTTGTTTTGTTAAAAGAAAGTACTGAAATGGTGTTTCGTTAGCATTTGTCTGTCAGTCCAACCGCCCTACTTAGTAACCCATTTAGCGAATTTTTAAAATGTCACCAAATTGATAAAAATATTTATAAATCCATAAAAATATTTTGAAATTGATAAATTGTCCTAAATAAACGAAATTGTGTTTTTTTTTAGAGGATAATATTTTGATGATGGTTCGTCAATTTATCGCCAAGTGGGACTGTCTGTTCTACAGTCCCACTTTGCGATAAATTTGGCGATTTTTTAAAATGTCGCCAAACCTTCATTAGAGATATTCAGACGATATTTTGACCACCAATTTAATTGAAGCAAATCATAACATGTCGCTTAACAACGGATTTAAATTTAATGTGTTTATGAGGACGAAGATTTTTATTAAATCTTTTCCGATTTTAATGATGAAGATATGTATATAAAATAAATTTCATTGCCATCGTATTTTTGACTGGATAATATCAATTACGATCTTCATGTTTAAACATTATTATTATTGATGTTTTCGGGGATTATTGATTGAGAGATTATTGATATTTTCAATTTCTTATGGCATTGTTTTATTGCGACAAAAATTGTTGAAACTCATATATTGTAAGTTGTACGAGTAATCTTCTACAAATGCACTGGTATATCTTCTAATGTAAGAGAATATAAGTAGTACATGTATATTGGCATATATTGGAATCAAGCCTTCCGGTATGAAGATTACGGGGATTATTGATATTTTTAATTTATTAAGTAATCTGTTATATATTGGCAAACATTTTTCAAACTAAATATTATAATACGGGTAATCTTTTACTAACACTAGGACATATCTTCTAATCTATGACATTATAAGTAGTACGGGTTTATCTTCCCATAAAATTTTAGCACTTTCATTTGGGCACATATGGGAATTAATTACTGCCTACTGGTTTAAAGATTACGGATTTATTGATATTTTCACTTTATATATGTAAACTACTAATACAGATTATATCTTCTAATATTCGCGTATATAAGTAGTACGGGTCCCTTACAATACGCTATTATTTTGCATATATTGATTCAATTCCATACTTTTTATAAATTTGCTTACAAAAAAGGCCAGGATATTTTATTCTTCAGATCTACCCGTGAAGATAATTTTGTATAGTGAGAACAGAGATCCTTAGGTTTCTTTTCAGGAGCATTGTATTAAATATTTTAACAGAATATTTTAATTAAACATGTCATTTAGTATACTATAGGAATTTGCACATGATTGTGAAATTTAAGTTTATTTATATTATATACTTCGTACGAAGAACGGGTATGCTGCTAGTCTATATAAATAAAATTGAAAATCTGTCTGTCTGTCTGTCTGTCTGTCTGTCTGTCTGTCTGTCTGTTTGTCCCATCATCACGGGAGAACGGCTGAACCGAATTTCATGAAATTTGGTGGGTAGCCTAGAAATAGCCCCACTTAAAATTTAGTCTGTGTTTTGAGTTTCTACGACCAGTGGTTCTCGAGATATTAGTAAAAAACAAAATTTTCGTTTGTCTCATCATCACGGAAAAACGGCTGAACCGAATTTAATGAAATTTTGTGGATAGCCTTGAAATAGCCCCCCATAAATTTAGTCCAAGTTTCGAGTTTCTAAGACCAGGGGTTGTCGATATATTAATGAAAAACGGAACTTTTTCCTATGAGTTATACTCTCCAACTCCGTGGTTTATTCAAACGGAAAGGATGAAAATCGTTTGTTTAAAACGGCGAAATGAAATAAAACTTTATTTCCGAGTTTGGTGCAGGATTTTTGCATTAATTAGTCACTATCGGAAAACACGAATTGTTTGAAACATGAATTTAAATGGGAAAATCTACCTCCGTGGTTATATTTCACAAGCTTTTACTCAACGATTAAAAGTATAAAGAAATCAAAATGGCTATTTAATTTCGCATTTTATGAGGAAGATTCTATTTTATATCATGTTGCTCGGCAACGGAATGAAATGAAATGTGTTGTTAATATTTATTATTATTTTTTCTATTTGAATAATAAATAAATGGATGTAAAAATATATTTTTAAATGAAAGGTTTGGTTGTTCTTTTAATTATATAAATTGCGAACTGCGTACATCATTTTCATTTATTTTAGCAAAGAGGTTTCCAGCTCATATACTGTGTTTAGCTAATAAACTCATATATTGTGTTTACCCAATAAATTCATTTAGCCGATTGTTGAAGCAGAAAAAGAGTAGAACGGCTGTATCTTATAATACAATTTTAGTGCTTTCATTTAGTATATACAAACGGGATCAGAATATTTTATTCTTCAGATCTGCAAATTTAGAGCTACGAGTTTAGCGCAATATCTCTAAATAACTTGGTAACTTTTCTTAAACTTTACCAAATTAGCGAAAATGTTTCCAAATTTATAAAAATGACGCAAATCAATGATTTGTTTTTTTAGATTAGAGTACTGAAATGATGTTTCGGTAGCATTTGTCAGACAGTCCATCCATCCTGCTTAGTAACACATTTAACGAATTTTTTTAATATCATTAAATTGATAAAAATATTTGTGAGTCCATAAAAATATCACAGAATTGATAAAATCGCGCTTAAAAAATGAAAATAATTGTGTTTTGTTAGGGGATAGTATTGTTGTTGTTGAAACCCAGACCGTCCGACCTACCAGAAAGGAGGGGATAGTATTGTGACGATGTTTCGTCAATTTGTCGCAAAATGGGACTATCTGTTCTACAGTCCCACTTGGCGATAAATTTGGGGATTTTATAAGTTATCGCTAAATTGACTAAAATGTCGCCAAACCTTCCATGGAGGTCGCATTATTCAGATGATATGATTTCCATCAATTTATTTGAAGCAAATGATATCATGTCGCTTAGCAACGGATCCAATGTGTTATGCGGCATACAATTTTATATTAAATCTTTTCCGATTTGAATAATAAAGATATGTATATAAAATAAATTTCATTGACATTGCATTTTTGACTGGATAATATCAATTACGTCTTCAGGTTTAAACATTATTATTATTGATATTTTCGGGGACTTTTGATTCAGGGATTATTGATATTTTCAAGTTATTATGACATTGTTTTATTATGACGAAAATTGTTGAAACTCTTATATAGTACGTTGTACGAGTAATCTTCTACAAATGCATTATATCTTCTAATCTACGAGAATATAAGTAGTACAGGTATATTGGCATATATTTTGATATATATTGGAATCAATTACGACCTTCTGGTAAAAGATTACGGGGATTATTGATATTTTCAATTTATTACGTCATCTCCTTTATTTTAGCAAATATTTTTGAGACTCATATTGTAATACGGGTAATCTTCTACTAACACACTAGCATATTTTCTAATCTACGACAATATAAGTAGTACGGGGTTGCATATAATGATTCAATTCCTTTTTTTTTTGTAAATTTGCTTGCAAAAGGGGTCAGGATGTTTTATTCTTCAGATCTGCCCGTGAAGATAATTTTGCATAGTGAGAACAGATATTCTTAAACTTCTCTTTATGAGCAATAAATTTAATATTTTAACAGAATTTGCACATGATTGCGAATTATAAGTTTCTTTATATTATATACTCCGTACGAAGAACGGGTATGCTGCTAGTCTATATAAATAAAATTGAAAATCTGTCTGTGTGTCTGTCTGTCTGTTTGTCCCGTCATCACGGGAGAACGGCTGAACCGAATTTGATGAAATTTTGTGGGTAGCCCAGAAATAGCTCCACTTAAAATTTAGTCCATGTTTGGAGTTTCCACAACCAGTGGTTCTCGAGATATTAGTGAAAAACGAATATTTCGTTTGTCTCATCATCACGAGAGAACGGCTGAATCGAATTTAATGAAATTTTGTGAGTAGCCTTGAAATAGCCCCTCATCAATTTTGCCCAAGTTTCGAGTTTCTAATACCAGGGGTTGTCGAGATATTAATGAAAAACGGAACTTTATCCTAGGAATTCTACTCTCTAACTCCATGGTTTATCCAAACGAAAAGGATGAAAATCGTTTGTTTAAAACGTCAACGTGAATTAAAACTTCATTTTTGAGCTTAGTGCAGGATTTTTGCATTAATTAGTCACTATCTGAAAGCATAAATTGTTTGAAACATGAATTTAAATGGGAAATCTAACTCCATGGTTTATGTTTCACAAGCATTTACTAAACAATGAAAAGTATAAAGAAATCAAAATGGTTATTACTTTTGCATTTTATGGGAAAGAGATCAAAATGGTTATTTAATTTTGCAGTTTATGAGGAAGATTCTTTCTTATATTATGTTGCTCAGCAACGCAATTAAATTAAATGTGTTTGTTAATATTTGTTATTTTTTCTATTTGAATAATAAATAAATAGATGTAAAAATATATTTTGTAAATGAACGGTTTGATGTTTCTTTTAATTCTATTAATTACGGACTGTGTGCATCACTTTCATTTATTTTGGCAAAGAGTTTTCAAGCTTATATATTGTGTTTAGCTCATATATTACGTTTAGCCAATAAATTTATTTAGCCGATTGTTGAAACAGAAAAAACGAGGAACGGGTATATTTTCTAATGCAATTTTAGTGTTTTCATTTAGTATATACAAACGGGATCAGGATGTTTTAGTCTTCAGATCTGCAAATTCAGAGCTACGGATTTCGAGGAATATCGCTAACTTGGCAACTTTTCTTAAACGTTGCCAAATTGACGGAAATGTCGATAAATTGATAAAAACGACGAAAATCAATTAAATTAAATTTGTTTTCTTAGAAGAGAGTACTGAAATGATGTTTAGGTAGCATTTGTCGGCCAGTCCATCCATCCTACTTAGTAACACATTTAGCGAATTTTTAAAATGTCACCAAATTGATAAAATGTTTGCAAATCCATAAAAATATAATAAAATTGATAAAATTGCGCTTAATAAATGCAATTAATTATGTTTTGTTAGGGCATAGTATTGTGATGATTATTCGTCAATGTGTCACAAAATGGGACTATCAGTTCTACAGTCCCACTTGGTGACAAATTTGGCGATGTTTTAAATTATCGCTAAATTGATGAAAATGTCGCCAAACCTTCCATGGAGATAGAATTATTCAAGCGATAAGATTCCCATCAATTCATTTGAAACAAATGATGTCATGTCGTTTAGCAACAGATATAAATCCAATGTGTTATGCGCCATACGATTTTTATTAAATCTTTTCCGATTTGAATAACAAAGATATGTATATAAATTAAATTTCATTGACATTGCATTGTTGACTGGATAATATCAATTACGGTCTTCAGGTTGAAACATTATTATTATTGGTATTTTCGTGGACTGTTGATTCAGGAATTATTGATATTTTCATATTAATTCTATGCCATTGTTTTATTATGACAAAAATTGTTGAAACTCACATATTGTACGTTGTCTGAGTAATCTTCTATAAATACACGGGTTATCTTCTAATCTACGAGAATATAAGTAGTACAGGTATATAGGCATATATTTTGATATATATTGGCATATATTGGAATCAATTACGACATTTTGGTATAAAGATTATGGGGATAATTGAAATTTTCAATTTATTATGTCATCTGTTTTATTTCGGCAAAGATTTTTTAGACTCATATTGTAATAAGGGTAATCTTCTACTAACATACAGGCATATTTTCTAATCTGCGACAATATAAGTAGTACGGGGATATATATATATATATATATATATATATATATATATATAATTGAAGATTTTATGATTACTTGTAATATATATATACCCGAGAAATACCAAAGAAAATTGCTTGTAAACTGAAGGTTTTTGCAAATCAGAAGCCTAGTGTAGCACGATGAGCTATGCAAGAAGTTTGGAAATTGAATAAATGGAATCTAGTGAATATAAAAGGAATAAAATGAATATGAATTGCATTTCTGAAACCATGTACGTTATCAAGGGCCATACATGTTTCATTAATGCTGATTCTACGTTTCTGTTTACACAACTGTAAAATGTATTACAGAAATAATGTAAATGGCCCGACGTAGAAGAAAAGACAAAGTGGATCAAATACACAAAAAATCAAACATGAATATAAAATATTCTGTTACACCAGCTTGTGGCTAATTATTGAAATGAGGATGCAAAGTATTATAAAGTAATATCAAAAGAATATAATGAAAATAAAATGAAAATATATCTACCCCTAGTACTGTGGTACTTCTGGAAAAGCATGTGTATTACCAGTCATCTCATTACAGGTTACAGTGAATTTTTTTGTTACTGACTAAGCAGTTTTCTCAAAGCAGGTTAAAGTGAATTGTACGAATTGTTTAACTGTTAGAAGAAGACATGGAGATTATGAATTATTTAGAAATGCTAGAGTATGATCTGTCAATATGTTGCTGTAATTGTTGCAAGTTTTTGAATTTAAATTTAAAATGTGTTTTAATAAAAGAAAAAATAAGATTGGGCGGGTAGTTATTTTTGATAACGGTGTTGATGAATTTATGAAGATGTTCTTTGTAGTAACAAGGTGTGCTTAACATTTTGATTCTTAATAACTGGTTATTAATAATATTTCTATATACAGATTTGGAAAGATTGGAAGAGAAATGTTGAAGTTTATTTACTTTGAAGTTATAAGTTTCTGTTTTGTCATAGATTTTAAATTTTATTGTATTTGCATTTTTAATTGTTAAACTAACGTCTAGAAAATTGATCCAGTTGGATGTATATACATTTTCAATGAGTTGTAGATTAGGTGGAGAGAAATCAAAATTTAATTCATTGGCCTCATTAGTAATTCCTATAATAATAAGATCATCAATATATCTGTACATTATATGACTGTTGAAAGGGCTCTGATTTTCGTAAAAATGTAGATAAAGGTTGGCCAGTATGGTGGATGATTTACCTCCCTGTGGTATTCCTTTATTTAATTTGTATATGCATTTTCCTTGAACTATATACTGTTTGAATAAAATGAATTTTAATAAAGTTTTGAATTTTGGAAATGATATGTGTTTTGCTTGAGTGAATTGTTCATATAAAAGTAGTATGACTTTATATAAATCATTAATGTCTATATTATTAAATAGGTCTTTGAAATCAAAAGTTTTTACATCATATATGTAAGGGATTAGTTTTATTTTATTAATTAGTTCTATACTATTTTTGATTATATGTGTTTCTTGTGCAGTAAAATAATCATAAATTTGATTGAGTATGATTAGAAGTTGTTTGTCAGCTGCATTGGTATATGAATTAAATCCTATAGTGACTGTTCTAAATGAAATAGGTGTTTTATGGAATTTAGGTATGAGTACCAAGTAAGGAAAATTGAGATTGTATTTTTGTTTAAGAAGTTTGTAGTAAGCTATTATTTGTTTATTTATAACATTGATATGAGTGTATAAAGGAGTTAAAGAAAGAGAGGTACTGAGTTGCAATTTAAGCTCGTCCAAATAAAATTTTTTGCAAATAAACGCATAAAAACTGGATGCCTTGTGAACATATGTGATTACAAATTTGTCTTGTAGTGACTTGATTTCTTTACGATTTCTTGGTAATTATGCTTATATTTTGGAATGGGAAAGTGTTGGATCAAATGTTTTGCATACCTAGTATATATATATATATATATATATATATATATATATATATATATATATATATATATATATTTGAAATGTAATAATAAGAATTATGTAAAAATAAAAAAAATACAATTCAAGTAATATTAACATCACCATAGAAGCAAATTCAAAGCCATAATGCCGATAAGAGAAAAGAACAACACCATCCCAAATTCGATGATTAATTAGAATTAAATTCATCGTCAGGTCTGAGTATTTAATTCCAATTAACCCAAACAAATGCCTGTTTCAGATTAAGCAATAGTACATTACTATAAATACTTAAACTCAGACTACAGGCAACAAAAAATGAAAAAAGGATACATTAAGAAAATTGTATTACCATGCGGCATGAACCATTCTTCTACCACGTGTATACACGATCAACCTCAACAGCTTAATCTAGAAGCACCGGAATGAACAAGTCGAAATTCTACCAGGGAGGCAGTACGAACGTTCACGGAGTTACTCCCAAACCCGTCCAGTGAGTCTAAGCTGGAGACTGGACAAGCAATTCAGAATACAACTTCCCAAATATGCAAACATGAATATGAATCAAAGATGAAAATTCCTACTTAACAAGTAATTCATATGAAAAATGGATAATCGAGAATGCCACTATACACCATTATAAGGGCGCTCAAAACGTAGTTTCAATACTGACAAAAGTTACATTTTTTTGCGAAAATAAAATTCAGAACATTAATGTTAATGCATCTTATTTTCCTATTTTTTGATTTTTCTAATGTTTTTGACTTAGTTTATTATTTTTCATTTTTATTTATATAATTAATAATTATATATAATATATATATATATATACATAATATATATATAAGATAATAGAAGAAAAATGGACGTAATTATAGAAATGTGAAGTGTTATAGTATATATGCGCAAAGCAGCAAGATGTACTATACACAATATAAAATGTATAAAGAGAATTTATAAAAAGTGAAAAAAGGAAGGAAGGCTTAGCAAAAAGCTTACACAATGGCGGTAAGGGGTTGTGACCTCACTCCCCAGTTGTCAACAAGCTTGTCATAAATGCCGCGGCATTGCACTCCTGGACGCCAGCTTTGGCTGAAGCCCACCTCCGGAGTGACAATAAGAATTATCACAAGACCTCTAAAAAAGAAAGAATCAAGGACGAGAGGATGACCATTACTGGATTAGCAACCAGTCTCGCTGACTACGATGACCCTTATATTGCTTCGTTTTGATCGTTCTGCGGTCCTGTCATTTGCAGTATGCGAACCTTCATCTGCTAAATGTATATAAAAAAGATTTTAACTTTATACAATACACAATATTGTTACGGTATAAATTATCAATATATTTTAGCATAAATGGAATTGGGTAATTTTGTAGATATGCTTGTTGTAGAAATATTCGATCAAAATCAATACGCAAATCTTCATCTTTAATAATTCTTTGAATTCTGACCAACCCCCCCAAGAATACATTCCTAAATATATTCAAGTGAAGGTTGGAGTTCCAATGTACTATACCGTTTATAGGTATTTTAAAACTGTTTCTTTTGTCATAGATGGTAAAACTTATTGGGATTTGTCCAAAGTTGATACTCAAATCCAAAAATTCTACTACATTTTTAATTGTAGCCGGATTTTCTTTCAAAACGAGGTTGGGTGGGTAGAAATCAAAGTTCATACAAAAGTTTTCATTTTCATATCCAACAATCACATCATCTATATATATATTCCCATATATATATATTCCCATATATATATATTCCCATATAATTTTAGTGCTTTCATTCTAGCATATATTGGAATCAATTACGGGTTTATTGATATTTTCAATTTATACATGTAATCTACTAATACAGGTTATATCTTCTAATATTCGCGTATATAAGTAGTACGGGTCCCATACAATTTTAAAGCTCTTATTTTGCATATATAGATTCAATTCCATATTTTTTGTAAATTTGCTTACAAAAGAGGCCAGGATGTTTTATTCTTCAGATCTGCCTGTGAAGATAATTTTGAATAGCGAGAACAGACATTCCTTAACTTCTTTTTCGGAGCATTATGTTAATTATTTTAGCAGAATATTTTGATTAAAAATACCATTTAGTATACTATAGGAATTTGCACATAATTGTGAATTTTAAGTTTCTTAATATTATATACTCCGTACGAAGAACGGGTATACTGCTAGTCTCAAATAAAATCCGAAATAAATAAGACGAAAAAGAAACATTGACATTAATGATTTATTTATAGTATCTTCTTGATTAACGAAATATATTTAAAAAGTAGGCGATAAATGAATATTAAATAAAGCAAACTGTCTATTTGTATAACTGATTACATTTATCTCTCTTTTAAAGACTTTTGATTGTGAAAAACCACCATTCCATATTTTCTTTTCGTTCTGTAAGAAAATTGAAAATTTCAATTTCCAACAGCATATTTTAGGACTAGAACACCGTTTAAGAATAGAATACATTTCCAGAAATTTTAAATATTATAAATTAGCGAGATTTCCGAATTTTGTAATTTTCACGATGAGAAATTCTAAATGTCTCAAGAGCAACATCTCCAAAATAGCCGCATTTGATTACTCTCGTGCGAAATTACATAAGAAAAGACTTCTTACTCGACTTTATTTTATAAATTTCTATTTTTTACGAACTTTCGATAGTCCGAAACGAAAATTTGGATTTTCAACCCAAAATTCGGATTTTGTGTATCCTCTTCAACGACATGCTATTCCGAATATGCAATTCCTGCCTTGATATATAAATAATAATCGATATATAAATAATCGATATATAAATAACAACACCATTGAAACAGAATACGAACATGTTGTTATTGAGGAAACTTGCATCAGTGGCGTAGGCAGGCGATTTAGGGAACATAACTCTCCCTTTCTCATTGGCTGAACAATCACATTGGTTTTTAATTGGATCCATATTCCTAAATGATATCTTAGATTGCAATCTCCTTATTTGATCGTCGATCCCTCTTTCTGTCTACACCTGTATAATTTCTATTAAGTACGTGAGGACTTATTATAAATGAATTTGATAAATGAATGAATATACTTTGATAATTCAAAAAACCTGGAATTCATAAATTCCCAATATTTTTTCTTTATCACACCAAATAATAGGGGACACTGGGACAGAGAGGACCGCCGAATCACAGGCGTTCAGGGCAGACATAGCTCATCATATGCTGTCATCTGCAATCAAAATAGAAACCGCCAATGGTCTTCATTCAGTATAATGTTCATCATTGATCAAACCGACGGTAAATCTGTGTTTTCGTTTGATTCAGATTTTCTTGAAAATATGAACTTTAAAAGAAAACGCTATTTTTATTTACTTTCAATAGGAATGCATTTTACTGAAATATTTATGACAAATATTAAATATGATATTTTGTTATCACTATTAACGTCTATTTCCAGAAAAAAATGAAATCAAAGCATTAATTTTTAAGGTCGCAGCGTGCTTTGTGAAAACGAATAGCCGAGCGGAAATAACCATGGAAAAAAAGACCCTTTAGAAACACCTCATATGAGTTCAGGTTGTTCTATGACTAAAATGGAGACAGGAGAATCTCCAAATCATATTTCACCAATTTCACCACGATCTTTTTTAAAAGTTAAGAAAAGTCCAAAATCTTCAGTTTCTAAAAGAAAACAGAGAGCAAGCAGAAGGATTGACAAGTTCGCTATTTAAAGTTGAAAAAATTGAGGAACATCAAAAGCACAGACTGAAAAATTTCATACAAAAGAGAAAAAAAGCCAAAAGACCCACAAGTTCGGCTTTTATCCACTTTATGAAGCAGATAGAGCTTTTACGTTACTTTACATTTGATTTGCAAAGAAATAAAAGGAAAATATCAGAAAGATACATTTCATAACAAAGGTAATATAACAAAATATTGCACTGTAGTTTTATTTTATTTTTACTTTCCTTATATACATAGTATAATGTATAAGGAAAGTATTATGATGGGATCTATAATTCGAATTCGAGTTTTCGACGGGATAGCGCTTTTCAAGCATCCCTGAACACGAATCAAACGTTTCTGAGATGATGTCTGTGTGTGTGTGTGTGTGTGTGTGTGTGTGTGTGTGTGTGTGTGTGTATGTGTGCCACTGAGTCTGTGGAGACGATATCTCATGAACGAATGGAGCGATTCGAACTAAATTTGGTACAAAATTACAATCCGTGAATACTGGAAGCCTATTGCTTTTATACGCTGTCGAATGTTCAGAACCCCCAAAATTTTCGAGTGAAATTTTGAAAAAATCATCAAAACCTTTAATAAAGTTACGAAATAGTCATTTATGTAATTTTTCATTAGAAAACGAATGACACATATTTTAGAACGCTAGCATGAACTGTTCTGAAGATATTGCACATTTTTCAAAAGAATTATCAAAAAATCATATAAAATAAAAAAATATTAACTATTGTGAAATATGTTCCCTTTTCATATATAATATCATGCGATAAATTTGGTGACATCATTCTCGCGGATCTAGCTCGTTCCATTCATGAGAAAAGATACTTTGGGTAATACTGTTGCATTTGGACGCCAATAGTCATTTATTTGCTATAAGAATAATTTATTTCACCGTCCATAACGCTTGGCGAGATTTTGGAGGAATGTTTCCAACTTGGAGACTTTTTAAATGTCGCCAAATTGATGAAAATGACGCTAAATTAATGAAAATGACGACTAATTGATGAAAATGACGACTAATTGATGAAAGTTCAATAACTCGGAAAGAACATAAGAGTAGACTATAAGAATAACCCAATTTTTCGTCCGTCCGTAACACTTGGCGAGAAATTTAGCGGAACGTCGCTAACTTGGCTCGCTAACTGTCGCTATTTTAAATGTTGCTAAAGTGACAAAATTGTCACCAAATTAATAAAAATGATCGCATATGGGAAGTAATGTTTCGCAAATTCAGATTTCCGTCATATGACGGGCATACCTTCTAGTATAGAAGAAAGGCCCTTCTCTCCGTTTGTCTGTAACCTGTAACACTTGGTGATGCATTTGGTGAACTTTGAGAATAATTTAGCAAAGTATCACCAACTTGGCGATATTTCGCCCCAGATTGACAAAAATATCGTCAAAATTGCAAAAATGACTCTAAATTAATGCAAATGACGCATAATCGATGAATTAATTATTAAAATATTTTAATATATGGACTATATCGCTTATTGCGGATGCTATCAATATTGATAATTGTTTATTTAGATTTGCCCGAAATATAAGTTAATTGGGTATTTTAAAGTAGTTTTACATGTTGCCATCCGTAAAATCGCCAAATATGCAATTCAACGATAAAAACACACAGTACCGTGGATCTTATACATTATTTTTTTACTGTAAAAGTAGTAAATTCATTGTATTATATAAGGAAAGTCATGTGCTGCCCGCATCAGATGTTTACTGTTATTTGCATTCCAGATATTATTTGATTTTCCTTACTAGAGCATATATGTGCTCCCCACGTGGTGATTTATTATAAGTAAATTCGCAAGTTATTTGATAAATGTATGAAAAGTCAAATGGAACCACTCACTCTAATAGTATGGAAAAGAGAAAAAACCTGGAATTCATAATTTTCGTTCTTTGCCACACCAATTAGTATATGAATAGAGTAAAGATCGAATCATAATGAAGGCAGAATGTTTAGCATTGATGCATGGCGTGATTACAAAATTTGGCATCTGTGAGAAATGGAGTGCTGCCAAAAGTCTGTATCCGATCTTACATAGATCCTATACACTAGACAGGCTCGCATGGTAAAAGTAACATAGAAAAGGCAAAATCAAATTACACAGAAAATGAAAGAGAAAATCGTGCTATAGGCAATTATGTGTTACACCAATTTCATTTTCTACCTTCCATTAAATTTACCGCCTTTCCCGTTTTGATACAAATTTGATACTTTTTAGTTTTTATCATCATCAATCGACTATCAATCGATTATAAACCAAATATCAACCTTTGAATTTTTGCAATAAAACATAGAAATATTTTGCAATAAAATATTTTATTGTAAAACATAGAAAAGACCCGAAATGCCTATTGACGGCTTTCCGCTTGTCACTTTCGAAATAAATAAAAGAAATTCCTAAATGTAAAATGACGTCACTGAACTATGTCCTGCCATTATTGCACAAATTTCTATATATATTATATAAGTAAAGCCCTTATTTATATCTGTCTGTCACGCTTGGTGACACTTTGGTACATTGGCGACAATATGGCGGTAAATTTGGTTGACAATAATTCAGTTGATAATAGTTTGACAATAATTCAATAATCTGAAAATGGAATTTAATTTCTTTTAAAATTCCTGTCACTTTGCAAGAAATATTAATTTAATATTTTAATTAAAAATATAGCGAGTTTTACTATTCGTGGAACAGGTGCGTTTTGTTAAGGGTGGGGGGGTGGGGGGGCGTATGGAGTTACATTTTGTTTCTGGATCTAGGGAATCATAATGCAAGGTCGTATAATAATTTTTTGTTAGGGAATCATATAATAATAATTTTGTTAGAGAGTCTGATTGAGAGAGGTGCATGATCTGCATGTTTCCGGGGATATTTCTAATACAAGTACTGCAGGCGGATGGATGAAAGGGGATCGTTACATAACTTTAAGCATTTCGTCATGATAGGCTTAATATTCAGATTTCTTTTGTTAGGAAACAAATGGCGTTATAGAGCCTCTATATATGGTTTAGCGTATACTCCTAAATAAAGTTTAGCGTAGGTCTTAATACGGATTAGCGTAGATCCCCAAATAAGATTTAGCATAGACCCCAATACTCTTAATTCTCCATTGGTCAAAGCATTGCATAAATAAAGCAAAATGGAATTGATATTTTTTATCAAAATACAGTGATGATAAATACGCGGTTTTCTCAAATGACCACGACCTTGCAGAACAAAGACAGAAAACTCCGCTTCAAAATAAATAGCGCACAAACATCATTTTGTCATAGAAATGAGGGGAGGCTCGATTTAGTCACGGTCGTTACTTCCAACATAGATCACTAAAGTATATCTTCACGGAACTTCCACAATAGCGAATGTAAATTACATCAGATTATGTGAGATGAATATATTTCGTCGTCAACACATTGTTCATCAAATCATTAATTCAAATTTCCGAATTTCCGACGGTGTTCTGAATACATCGGAGTCGTTGAAGTGTTTCCAGAGAGAGCTTTGGAGTCAACAAATTTGACTTGAGTTATGCCATCTACAGCTTTGATAAGCAATAAACTGTTATTTCTGGAAAAATAAAATTAGTTACTGTTGTAAGTTTCTTGTTAACCATTGTCGATTTGGCTGTGCTTCGGATCCCCGGTATCTTAACTACCTCTACCCTTTCATTTAAATGACTAGAGTGAAATAATTTTGTTTCCATATTTTATATTGATATTTCATATTTTCACATTGTGATATCCTATAATAAAATTGAAATTTTCAGCCTTCTCCAACCATAATCAAACCGGCATAAGCAGAGGGTTTACGCTGTGGCGTACAAATAGAATGCTCAGTAGTAGGATTAATCTTGGCTTTAAGCGACAAACCGGACTTTTTACTCTCACTGCAGATGCAGATGGAATAGCACCCGTTCCTGGCAAAAAAATTTAGAAATTTTAAACTGAAAATTATTGAAGCGACTTTTAGAGACACTTAGATTGATAAAAATAACGAAAAGAGACTAGCTCATCCATTGCATTAGCTTCTTTGGATCATAGCGTATGCACATTTATTACTTTCTCATACTATTGCATAGAGAAAATATTGTTACAACGTATTCTCAGAAATTGAGGGTGTACTCTCAGGACAGAAAAATGAGTCCGAATTTCTATTATCCGAATTATTATTTAAAAGTACATATAAGCGTAAACAAGAACAATATACAATGAATAGCTCAATAACTGTCTTCACTAAACAACTGTCAGGTACAATAAAGCAGTAAATAAATGTCCCACTAATTCATAAAATAGTAGATTCTGGTCTAAGAACGTATTTCACAATTGACGTTGATTCGTATCAAGTCAACTCTTTCCAACTGAACGATGACTTACTCCCTTTATGTCTCCATATAATTTTCTAGAGGAAGGTCGGTATTATCCAAATGAGTCGATATTTCTAAATAGTTCTAGTAGATTCGAAAAGTCGCAAAACAGGCGATATTGCACCAAACCTGTCGTCCATGCCTCAAAAGTAGCCAAGTTCTGACAACCTTATTTTCACGTAGTAAGAATGGTCACCTGTGAAAGTGCTTTCTCCTTGTGGGTAGTTAATATGTCGCAAAAGCATTTTATGCATTAGTAACACTGCCCCCCTCCTTTAGGCTGCATGTCCTGAACAGTATCAACCTACTGTAGTCCCTAATATGAGGCTAATCTACCGATATGGACAACTTTTGTCTTGGTTGAAGAAGATTTCTGAATTCGATAAATAACACTGTTTTATTCTCTTCACTATGACGATGGGTCCTCCCCAGTTGTTCTGTAGTATCGACTAAAATCCTTGTCGTCGCCGAGGGTTTAACAGCTACAATTTGTCGCCTACCTGGAATTATCCTTTACTAACTTTGATTTCGTACCGTGTCTTCATTCTATAGGTAAATATATTGACCTTTTCACGAGTGAAACGATAAACTTCCTTCAACTGTATCTGTAGGTCTTTAGCATATTCATCAGGCGATGTAGGCATCACGTGGTCGTCCAAACATCAGATCACATGGTAGTCGTAGACCCCAGCCAAACAGCATTTTTCACAGAGAATGCTCAGTCGTTTCGTGGCCAGCACTTCTAAAAACTAGCGGTAGCAAAGGTAGGTGACGCTCCCAATCTTACTGGATTCTGTATATGAATATAGAGATGGCTAAGCATCGTTTCGCTGAATCACTTTACCATGCCGTCCGATTGGGGATGAAGAGTCGTAGTTCGAGTTTTGTCCATTCTGAGTAGTTTGCACAATCTCGTGATTGAATATGCTTGAGTTACAGTTCGCCCCTTAATCGGAATAGCTGAGCAAAGCAGCAAAGGAACCCCGTAACGATATATTTAGTTCCAAGTTAGAACTTCTCTGATGGTCGCAGACTTCTCTTGGTCAGGGATTTCGTAGGCTTTTGACCACTTTGTGAAACAGTCTCTTACTACTAGGACGTATTTATTATTGTCCAAAGTCCGTGGTAGTAGCCCCAAAATATCGAGTGCAATTCTCTCGAAAAGAACTCCGACATCATAACACTAAAAAGGCCCACGTGTTTTCTTCTTCAGTCCCTGCCAAGCTCCACATTTCCTGCATTCTTTGCTTCAGCACTTAACATCGAATGTCACATCACATCGCACCAGAAGAAGCATTCATGAACTTTGTTTAGCGTCTTGCTAATGCCAAATTGTTCTCTAGTAGGGATGCCATGTATCTCTTTTAGTGCGCTGGACATTCTGGAACAAGGGACCAACAGCTGCCATCTGCTGCACTTTTCATCATCACACTCCCATTTACGGTATAGTACTTCGTTCCTCAAGTACAGAAAATAAAAGTGCCCTGTCCAGTACCGTTTCGTTTCAGGAGAGAAGCAGGAAATTTCTTGCCAAGTTAGCCTTTCATTAGTTTGTTCTTTGTAGATCAGGATTGGCTAGATATCTCTGTCTTCTCTTTGATTCGAGAAAGTTCATCACACCATGGATAAAGTGGCGAATTTGAACGCTAATCGGTTACAACTTACCGGATAATCGCTGAATTCTGGCTTTCAAACATTACCTTGGTTTGCGAAACTTTTTGACAGCGTTGATTTTATCAAAATCTGTTTTTACACCTTCCTCAAAGGTGATATTTCTCAAATAAACGACTTCCTTTCAGAATAATTTGCATTTTGAAGAATTTAACTTTAAACTAGCACTCTTTAATTTTTTTAAATACCCGCCTAAGATTTTGTAGATCTAAAGACCTAGAGTTATATTGACCCATGGGGTTCGAAATACCCCTCCCCATTCATTTTCCAAAATGGGCTGAGTCCGCCCAATATTCCAGCAGTCTTAATTTTTTTTCGCCAATCTTATTCTGTAACAGTTACTCAGAGTTTCTCATTGTGCAGTACACAATTATTTTTTACTGGAGAAATTGTTTCAAAGGAAACAGATTAAACTGCAGGGACGCAGATATCCCGAGGGTGAATAGCCTTCCTGGTTGCTTTTTATGAGCAGGAGAATGTGCCATTATGGTCTTTTCGGATAAGGCGAATGCTGATCAAAATGTCTGATAAGTTATTGTTTACATCCAAAGACGGTCCCTGATTTATCTCTTGGTGGCTGCTTATATTTCAAAATATGTATTAGCTTTTAAAATTTAAACCAGGAAGAAAGCAGTAGCATGGCAGAAAAGTTGAGAACTCTTTACAAACAGAAACGTTTTAATTCAATGATAACCCCTTGATGGCGTAACTAAAGTTCATGATGTCCTCATTGCACAAAATCCCTCTAATTTTTACTTTCCTTATATACATAATGTATAAGGAAAGTATTGTGACGGGGTCGAAAATTCGAATTCGAGTTTTCGACGGGAGAGCACGTTTCAAGCATCCCTGATCACGAGTCGAACATTTTTGAACTGATGTCTGTGTGTGTGTGTGTGTGTGTGAAAGTATGTGTGTGTGTGTGTGTGTGCGTGTGTGTGTGTGTGTGTGTGTGTGTGTGTGTGTGTGTGTGTGTGTGTGTGTGTGTCAGTGAGTCTGTGGAGACGATAACTGACGAACGAATGGACCGATTCGAACAAAATTTAGTATAAAAATCACAATCCGTAAACACTGGAAGCCTATTTTTTTTATACGCAATTGAATGTCCAGAACCCCCCCCCCCTAAATTTTCGAGTGAAATTTTGAAAAAATCGTCAAAAATCAAAACCGCTAATAAAGTTACGCAAATAGACATTTCTTATGTAATTTTTCCTTAGAAAACGATTGACATAAATTTCAGAACGGTAGCATGAACCGTTCTCGAGATATTGCCCATTTTTAAAATAAATTTATCAAAAAATCCCATAAATTAATATTAAACTATTAACTGTTGAGAAACATGTTCACTTTTCATATGTAATATCATGCGATAAATTGGGTGACATCATTCTCGTGGATCTAACTCGTTCCATTCACTAGAAAAGATACTTTGAGTATACATTTGTATTTGAACTCCAATAGTCATTTATTTGCTGTAAGAGTAACTTATTTCTTCGTCCATGACGCTTGGCGAGATTTTGGCGACGAATTTGGCGGAATGTCGCCAACTTGGCGACTTTTTGAAATGTCGCCAAATTAACGAAAATCTCGCTAAATGGATAAAAATGACGCTAAATCAATGAAAATGACGACTCATTGTCGAAAATTCAATATCTTGGAAAGAATATTAGTATCTACTATAAGAAAAACCTATTTTTTTACTGTAAAAGTAGTAAATTCATTACATTATATAAGGAAAGTCATGTGCTGCCCACATCAGATTTTTAAAGTGATGTCTGTGTGTGTGTGTCAGTGAGCCTGTGGAGACGATAACTGACGAATGAATGGACCGATTCGAACGAAATTTGGTACAAAAATTACAATTCGTAAACACTGGAAGCCTATTGTTTTTATACGCAATCGAATGTTCAAAACCCCCTAAATTTGCGAGTGATATTTCGAAAAAATCGTCAAAAAATCAAAACCTCTAATAAAGTTACGCAAATAGACATTTCTTATGTAATTTTTCATTAAAAAACGATTGACATAAATTTTAGAACGCTAACAAGAGCCGTTCTCGATATATTACACATTTTTCAAATAAATTGATCAAAAAATCCCATAATTAGAAAACATATATTAACCGTTGAGAAACATGTTCACTTTTCATATGTAATATCATGCGATCAATTTGGAGATATCATTCTCGTGGATCTAGCTCGTTCCATTTATGAGAAAAGATGCTTTGAGTAATACTTTTGTATGTGAACGCCAATAGTCATTTATCTGTTATAAGAATAACTTATTTCTCCGTCCATAACGCTTAGCGATATTTTGGCGACGAATTTGGCGGAATGTCGTCAACTTGGCAACTTTTTGAAATGTTGCCAAATTAACGAAAATCTCGCCATCTGGATAAAAATGACGCTAAATCCATGAAAATGACGATTAATTGTCGAAAACTCAATATCTTGGAAATAATATAAGTATCTACTATAAGAAACACCTATTTTTTTACTGTAAAAGTAGTAAATTTATTGCATTATATAAGGAAAGTCATGTGTTGCCCACATCAAATTTTTTATATCAGAAATAGTACAACGGCATAGGAGCCTCCCGAACGTTCTCAATGTTTAGTGATCACTAAATGACATCTACCCACTTGATGAAAGCTTTGAATATCAAAACCATTTCAAATTTGAACATTAAAACGGAATGCCGCACATTTTTGAGACGCAAACTGATGCAAGTTTTTAAAAAATCCCGTCGTATGGTCACCTCGAATGCGAATTTTTGAAATATTTTATTTTTTCGTTGATCTGGAAGCTGTGAGACGGATCGAATGATAGCAATATCGAGATTCTGGCTCAACTGAAAGTACTCGATTATTTTGAAATTTTCAATTTTTCTTTTGCATTGTCACCCTTAATTCGAATTTTCGAAATATTGTATTTTTTTGTCGACTTGGAAGCTAGTTGAATGAAACCAAAACCAAGATTCTGGCTAGAATGGCAATTTTCCGTAATTAAACAGTGCTTTTGAGTTTTTTTTATTATTCCTCTGTACCGTCACGCCTAATTCGAGTTTTTGAAATTTTAGATTTTTTCCTTGGTTTTGAAATCGAATGACGTCAAAATCAAAATTCTAGTCATAGTGGAAGTACTCGATAATTTTGATTCCTCACCCCCTCACTTACTCACTCAGTCAATCAGTGCAGTACAGTTTATATTACACAGATAATGGATCAATTATTTAATAAAATATGCATATTTCTATAGATTAATAATTATAATGATTAATTATGTGCATCAATCATTGCAATGATCAGACGCGTTTCTCAAATGAATTATTCATTTTGTAAATAACTTCTACTTTTATTTTTAAAAAATATTCTTGATTTTGTAATGAATTTCCCAGAATTTAAAATGCAATGAATACGATCGAAGCCATGCATTTTATCTTACCGAAATTGGTGTAATATGTATATATTGCACGGTTACACTTAGGAATAAAGTGTAATTTTAAATTATTAACAGAAACAATATTTTCCTGAATGTTAGGGAGTCACAGCAGAAAATAATCTGATATAGGCAGTATGTAACTTTTCATATTAACTCAAAATTTATTTATTTCTATTTTCTTTTTATACACACATAATTAAAAGTTTTATCGAGCAAAATGACACACAACATGAATATTTATTTTAAATGTTATTGAATTTTAGTTTCTTTTTGTTTGTTTCTTATTTGTCTATTTAGCGTATTTTGAAGCATCGCCAGGGCGCCAAACTGCCAAGAATCTGAAATTTCTCGATAAAAAGGGGGAAATCTTCCATTTATAGTCAGTATACAAGTTTTTTATGAGATTAACTAAGTAAAAGTTATCCAAATAAAACTGTTTAAGATGGTGCAAGGTGGAAAGCTAATTTTTGTGTCGATCTTTGATGTCTTCTGAACAATTTGGATGAGCTCTTTAACATTCTTTCGAATTGAAGGCCCGATTCAAATGTGACGCCCTCATTTGTGGCAAGTTGATACGTTTAAAACGGGGAAAGTGATACTGTGTATTAACTTACCCCAGTTACAATAATCGAGACATAATATTAACCTTTTGTTTACGGGTGGGACAGAGTCCATCTCAAACAAAGAACCTCTCAAAAAGACAGGTATTTGACATACCCTATCCCAAATAGTTCGATCCGCCTTTGCAGACATTGGCGTCCATGGACGCTAATGCTTGCAAAGGGGCATCGAACTGTTTGGGATAGGGTATGTCAAATATCTGCTTTTTTGAGAGGTTCTTCGTTTGCGATGGACTCTGTCCCACCCGTAAGCAAAAGGTTAATAACCCCGAGTAATATGTTATGTAATATTTTTTTCATTATTTTTATTTATTAACAACGAAAAAAATAATTTGCACTCCGTAAAACTCGCATTTTGTTATTACAATAACGGATTTCCTTACCAGTATAAACTTGCCTGTGGTTGGAGCAAATTAATATGCTATCACTTGGTTATTTTATAGGTTTCTGATTCTAATCTCATAAATTTTAATTGACGCAATCAATAAAAGAAGACACGTAGTAAATTTGCATATTTTTGAAAAGTGTTAAAGTACAAAAAAATATATATATTCACTTTTCCTGGTCTTCTCTATTATATATTTTAGAGAGAATAAAAATGACATTCATGAATACATTTGCATGGTAACTATAAAATGAATAAACTTTATTCAATATTATACTTCCTTACAGTAAACAGAACAGTGTATTTCTCTTTCCTTGTGTGTGGTGAACAAACAATAGTATCAGAATACAGGACATGTTTAGGGCTCTAAAGTACAATACAATGTTGATCTGATAGAGAAGGTTATTGATGCACCGGAAACAACCGCCTTCTAATCTTCATTATTAACGCTTTCTTATCAAAGCAGTGAGTGTGGGATGTCAAGTTTCATTGCCTCTATGTGTTTATCATATGTAGGATGCATAATGCTTTCAAGATGATACAAATGGATGCATTTATTCTCCTTTTTTATTGGTCCCCTTTTTATTGGTTCTTGCTATAAGAGCCGAATCCGCTTAACGAAATATTGGTAAATGGAATATTCCGTTTATCCTATGAAATAATATTAATCAATATTAAGTTTCCGCTAAATTTCATCTCAGCAATAAAAATATCCAAGTATTTTTATTGCTGATATCTGTCAAAAAAATAATCTGACGTGAGCAGCACATGACTTTCCCTGCATGATGCAATAACTTTACTTCTTTCGCAGAGAATTAATGGTGTACAAGGTCCACGAAATAACGTTTTCGACATTGAATAATGTCATGTAAATTAAAATTTAGCGCTTTTGACGACTTATTAGTCCAAACAGAACGACATTTTCATATTCACATACCAAAATGCTCATCAAAATGCAATTGACATTCAATTAATATGCCATGAAATTAATGACTATTTGGAGAATTATTTTACTTCAAAATAGAAAACTATTGTAAAATTGCCTTTTCTTGTGAATGGAACAAGCTAGATCAACGAAATTGATGCTAATAGATTGGTCGGATAAGGCTATTGCATATGGAAAGTGAACAAACATATTGGATGATACTAATTTTATAATTTTATGCAATTGTTGTAATAAATTTATTTGAAAACGTACAATATCTCGACAACGGTTAATACTAGCTTTTTAACATTTCTGTCATTCGTTTTGCGATGAAAAAGTGCGTGTGAAATGATTATTTATATAACATTATTGAAAATTCTAATATTTTTAATGATATTTTTCAAAAATTCTTTCAACAATTGGAAGTCTACAAATAAAATATGAAGTCAGCAATGTAAATTTCTAATAACATTAAACAGAATTCAAAATATTATTTTTTTTTTCAAATGGCCAGGCACTTTGACCTTCGTCATTCGCCTTTATTACAGCGGCCATAGTGTGAACCATTTAGCCATCCATTGACGACGATGAACTATAGAACATGGAATTAGAAAGAAAGAGATAAAACTCCTATGAATGAAACGCTTGAAAATGCCATAATGCATTGAGAATTATATCTAGGTGTCGCTAGTGTTAGTAAATTAGTCGCTATTAGTTGACAGAACAGAAAGGCGTAGTATTTAGTATATGTATTTTAGATTATTTTTAAATTAAGGGTTCCCTAATTATGAGCATAATTAACCAGTATTTTTTCATAGTTGTACGATAGAACACAGAATATATGGAGATAAAAATAAATTGATAGGTAAAATAATTTTGAATACGTAGGAATATTCTTTATTATTTCAGTTCTACTTTGCATTATGCTAATAATTAATTTTTACAAAATTGACAGTTTAAATAAATATGAAAGGCCTTTCACCATAGAAATGCATACAGTCCAGGACTATTTATCTTATCCCCACCTGAATTATCGTCTCAAACGATATTGGCGTTTTCGTAATATGAAGTTTTAACTCCTTACTTAACCATGCTATAACATACAGAATGGAAACAAATCAAGCGATTATAAGGTGAGTTATATAAGAATTGAATTTTTTTTCACACAAGATTATTTAGCTCTGGGGTCTGGAATATAAGTGTGTCTTTCTCGATGAAGTTTTATGTTTTCAAGTAGTAGTACTGTGACAATTTAAAAAATGTCAGCGCTGAAAGCATCACATTTTAGAGATGCTTAAATAAAATTGCATTTCAGTTGGAAAGTGTTTCATAATCAATGCTTTATGATGCAAAATTGAGTTACTGGGTGATATCAGTGCTCCCAGTTTGGAAATCACTGATATAGATAGTCAGAACCTAATTAATGCACAAGCCTGGGCTCCAAAATTTAAGGGTCCCTTAAATTTTGCATAAAACATTGATTATGAAACACATTTTAATATATGCAACGCATTTTATTTTTCATAATCAATGCATGATTGATCTATCTTGTTTCCTTAAGTTAAAATATGTAATCACATCGACATTTAATTATTATACTAGCCAGAAGAACTAGCTTCGCTCTGTACTGGGAGCTGACTAATATAGAAATAGGTATGTGAGGTTTCCAGTTTAGTTTAAGTCGTTTTTAGTTCAACAGTGTTTCTTTCGGGCATACCTCCGGAGAGGTCAAGCTCCCCCCCCCCCCCCCGGAGGCATTTTATATTAACCTAATCTTTATTTATGTGACATAGCATTTTGATATATTTATATATGGCAAATAGAAAATTTCCCCCTTGAAATTTCATCTCCCCCTCCCCCCCCGGCCAAAAAGTCCTGAAAGAAACACAGAATTCAAATCGTAAATTTTTCCTGTTTAGGTTTAGTTTAAGCCGAGTCGAGATCTAGATAAATCAATTTCTCGCACCCGATAACGGTAGATTCAGCTCATTTCACCCAAAATCCCTAAGCGCGTTTTCAAGATATAATTTACAAACAAATATACAGGAGTTTCTTACTTTATACGCAGTATAGGATTTGGTAAATGCATGATAAATTTATTATATATACAAAACATTATGTCAAGTTGATGCATAATTGCAAAATACTGATTTTCGAGATCCAGGATACTCTAGTTTTGAGCCAACGATGTTGTCAGTCAACGTTCTCTCCATTGAGTTACTGGGATGATGTAGATCAGTGGTTTCCAAACTTTATGTTACTACGCCCCCCCCCCTTTAAAAAATATAATCTTAGCGCCCCCTCTCTTTACTTCATAAAATAATATAAACGCATTTTTAAATGGTAAAAAATGTATTAATACAAAAAGTGAAAAACATAATTGACAGAATAATAGCAAGGTTTTACTATATATATTTATTTTTAAATTAATTTATTTTTAATGCGATGGATGTGCTTATTTATTAGCACAAAGTTTTTCAAATCTAGGTGTCATTAAGGAGAGTGCTACTCGTAGCTTTTTTTCTACTACTAAACGGACTCGATATTTGGATTTCATTGAAGCTAATGCAGAAAATCCCGTTTCGCATAAATATGATGTTACGAATGACAGCAGTACTTGCATTGCTTTGCTTGACACAGTATGTATTATATTCTTCACTTCGATTCAACCGAAATTGAACTAGGGTTTTACTCTGAAATTTTCGTTTCAATGAAGCATCGCATGATAATTCTATCAATTTTCCCTTTTCAATAGTTGTCAATCCAAATTCATCATCTTGTTCATCGACGAATGGATTCTGTATCTACGCGAACTTTGTAAAATCAAGATCTTCGAAATAATGTAAAGAGTGCATTATCAAACCATCCAAGTGTTCAATACATAGATTTTTGTTTGCTTCAATATTAACTCTGACGCAGAAATCATTTAAAAGAGGAAACATGTCGAACTTATTTTTAGCAAATTTGATTTCCATAGCTCCAATTTTTTTTATGAATGCTTTCACTTTGTCTTTTTGAATCAGTGAATGCATTTGTGGTTCTTGCATTGATTTATTCAAAACACTCAATTTTCCAAAAATGTCAACCAAATAGGCAAGTTTCACAACAAAGTTATCACTCCTAAACAAATTTGCCTCTTCATTATGATTTTTATCAAGAAAAATTGCAATCTCTTCTTTGAGTTCAAACACCCTTTGAATAACTTTTGCACGAGGTAACCAGCGCACTTCACAATAGTAAAAAAGTTATGCATAATTAGCTTCCATATCTTCCCACAGCTTTACAAACAATCTAACTTTTAAAGGACTGTTTTATGTAGATTATAACTTTCATAACTTTTGTAAAAATGTTCTTCGCTCATATTTTTTTACACAAGAGCTGCTGCTCTATGAAGCATGCAGTGCATCCAGATAACTTCGGGTGCTTTCTTTTTAACTAATGCTTGAAGACCTGCCTTGTGTCCTGACATTGACTGTGCTTCGTCAGTACAGAGTCCAATGCAGTTATTCCGCTTTATGTCGTTGTCATCAAAAAGTGTCAATTATATTAAAAATTTCATTGGATGTGGCCTTTCTAGGAATGGGGTTGCAAAATAATATATCTTCTATTATATTAGTTTCTGCAACATATCGAATATATGCAATTGAATAAGCATATTTAGCTACATCAGTTGCCTCATCTACTTGTATAGCGAATTTCGAAGTACGGAGTCGAGAAACTAACTGATCGCAAAATTCTTCAGATATATTATCAATTCTTCTGCCAACTGTATTATCAGCAAGCGGTATTTGTCGTAACTGTTTCGCATATGATTTGCCGAACATTATTTTAACCATATCAATAGCTGCTGGCAAAACTAGAGTTTCTCCTACTGCGTGTGGTTTTTTACATTCCTTGATTCTGTAAGAAACTTGGTACGACGCTAGCAATGCATTTGATGGAACAGAAACTATTTTTTTTAACGTTTGCTTTTGTTTATTAAACTCATCTAATTTTCTTTGAAAACATTCTATGGGCTTACCAACGTATTTAGAATGCATAGTTTTAAGGTGCCGTTTTAATTTGCCTGGTCTCATATTATCTGCAGCCAAAGCTTTCGTGCAAAACAAACACATTGATTTTTCCAAGCCATCTATAACAGCACTTGTGAATCCCAATAAATAGGTTGAATCGTATTTTCTTGTCTTGGGAGTTCTACTTCCTTGTTCCCTGTTGCTTGTATTCCCACTACCTTTACCTGTGTCAGCATCGGTATCTTCATTATTAGTGGATTTTCTCTTGTAACCAGTCAAAAATTTATCCATTTGTCTAAAAATATTAGGATTAAATTTATATTCTTGAAAAATACAGTGATAATAAATACAAAATAAATGCAAAAGTAATCACACTAAAACAATAAAAAGCACATCGCACACCACTGAAATGCTTCTGTTGACACTTTAGCTACGAGTAACGTTTGAATTTGAGGGTATTGTTTGGATGATTTCTGATACTAGCAGTTCTAGCGGCCGTTTTATAAACTATGCACTTGCAAACTGCAAACCAGTGATGCCATCCAATTTCCGAAACAAGGAGTTTCCAATAAAAAGAAATCAATCTTTACTGTAGTTACAAAAACCATATTTTCAACTATGCTGCTATATATTACATCATACCAATCACAATTCATCAATCCATTTCAGCGAAATATAATTTTTTTTTCCATATAAATGTTTATTTCATGTTTATATCGGAGTTAGAGTGAGATAGGTGGAGGTAAATGCTTTAAAAAAGAGGTTATAAAATTTAATGTTATGTTATGAAAGTTTATTTATATATGTTATGTTATGAAAATTACAGTTCTGTTAAACTTTTCGCGCCCCCCTTCGCACTAATCCGCGCCTCCCAGTTTGGAAATCACTGATATAGATAGTCAGGACCTAATTAATGCACGAGCCTGGGTCCCAAAATTTAAGGGTCCTTTAAATTTTGTATGCGATAATTTTTAAGCTGAAATAATTTTTACTTTTTAAAAAAATATTCATGAAGTAAATCTTTCTAAAATAAAAATATAAAACTAAAATTATAAAAATAGTTCATTGAAAAAAGAACATTTTTATAAAATTTCAAAACGTAAGTATGTTGTCTCCCTACGAATATGTCAATAACGTTAAATATTACACATTCTTTTAATTCTTAATATATTGCTTTGAAGTAAAAAGTATGGAAGTCTATATGCCTAAAAGAACTTTCGACGCTGCTATTCCGGGCTCCCAAATTCGGTATGTGATGGTGCTTTGTGTGCCGTGAGTGTATGGGATCCCCGAAATGCCACCAGGCTCTAGGCTCCTCTTTGGCTTGATCGGGCACTGCAGATAGTGTTTTCTTCTGCAATTGATGTGGACCCAACAAAAGGGTTTAGAAATTTTCAGAAAATATTTGGCAAGATAAACATTTCGGAATATCCTTTGGCATTTTCTACATTAGAGGAAAATGCATAGTTATTACCTGGGGGGGGGGGGGGGGGTGTCTCTAAAAATAGCAAAATCTTCAAACAAAATTGTGATCAAAAATGGTGAAAATGTATTGAATTAGCCACTTTGTATTTGGACTTTCAAGCTTTATTTCACGTACTGTTTGTTCTATAACTTCTATAAACTTTGAACCTTGTTCAAAATCCCCCTTGACGGATTCTGTACAAAACAATATACTGAGCTCGGTATAACCTCTTTTGGAAAGCAATGGGAAACGTAAAGAAAAAAATATAAATAAAGAGAAATGAGAAATTTAGATATATTCTTCGCACCTTAAGCCATTCATATCTCTTTCTGCTCCCAATAACTTACGACAGATTAATTTTAACAACTGACTGAGTATACTTGGTAAATGCATCTTAGATTTGAATCCCAGAAAGTGTTTTTAAACCCAGGGGCAATCCGGGATATTTCCGGGCTAGAGACATTTCCAGTTTTTATTCATGTTTATATTTTATTTTCATTTATTTATTTATTTGGAGGGAATAGGTGGATTTTTAAAGTAAACCCTCGGGATCAGATTTTTTTTTCTTTTACAGTAATAAAAGGAATTCGAGTATTCTAATCACGATTTGGTAGTTTTCTGTTGTAATTGTGGAAGGAAGTGTTGTTAAGTATTTTTATGGTGGTAAAAAGTAACAAAAAAGATAATAGATTAACCAATTTATGTCATTAAGAAGAACTTGGGAATTTTAGTTTCTAGTTATATAAAAATATGTTTTGCAAACTGTTTTGTAAGATGCGGGGTTCCTAGGAAAGTCTTGAAGCACCCTAATAATTTTGTAAGGAAATGCCCATGAGTACACATTAGGTCTACAGTAAAGTGGCCATGCCCTATAAAATAAAAGTGATTTCAGCGTCTCAAGAGGAGAATTTAAAAAGTTAGAATAGCGAACTCTGCAACAAAGCGAATTAGACGAAAAAAGTCAATTGCAAAGTTGTAGTATTGTCTGAATAGGAATCGACAATAAAACTGTTACAGAAGACATTTATTTGACACAATAGGGTTATTGACGAATAACTATCCTATTCAGAAATGCTAAAATAAACAACACTTACATGCATGGGAATATAATGTACAGCCTGTTCAAAATGCCATTCGTCTGCGACAATACACATTTGACTAAAAAAGAATTATACCGTGTACTTTGACAAATATTGTCGGTGTCTCCGTGTTGCAGTCCCTGATGATACGGCTTTTTATCGGGTATTTATTGCTTTCCATATGCGCATTTCGTGCATTCCTGATGTCGATTCCGACTAATTAGATAATTCTCTACGACCTTGTAATTGACACTTTCCATCTATTTCACTTTATTGCCGAGTTCGTTATCGTAACGTGTACACTCATGCCTTTCCCTGGACCTTTTTTATTGGGGTACTAAAGGTTCGTATTTTGTTAATAGATGTACCAATTTTAAAAGTCGTGTAGAAATCGGCTTCAAATGTATGAAGAAATAATAACGTTATAATATTTCAGTGGACAAAGCGTGGACTAACCAGACGAAAATCGACAAAAGAATAATAATATTGAATTCATATCAGTCATTATCTAAGCTCTATCTATAGTCAATCTTATTAAGATTATTAGATGCATCTATTAGATGCTTTAAAACAATTTTTTGAATTGGAAGTGTGGAAAAAGCACCAGAAGTAGAAATCCTTAAAGAATCCCCTATTTTCCTCTAGAAAGTGAATCCACATGTAGCCATCATCTGAACTCTATCTGCAGCAGATTTTAGAAAATAGATATTTCAAGAAAAATGTAATGTTTTGAATCACAAAAGACATCTTAAAAACCGGACGTGCCTTAGGATATCCTTAGTCAGTCCCCTTATTTCCTCTGAAATTTTATACCGAATCCAAATTAGTTATTATCTAAGCTCTATCTACAGCCAATCTTGAGAAATTAGATGTTTCAAGAAAATTTTTGAAGTGGGAAAAAGAACAAGAGGAAAAAATTCTTCGTGAATCACCCAACCTCGTCTTTCTTTATTTCGATCCATACCGCCCGACCTACCCGAAAGTGTAAGGTATCTGTTTGGACGGCTGGGACAATGCCGCCTAATTTAGACCGGAAACCAATAGGAGCGACATCCACAGAGACCGTACCCTTTTTCTCCTATCACCAACCTTTCGGAAGGACTTTCAGACCCGTGCCTGTACTCTGCGTGAACACGGGGACACTTTGGGCAAAGCTGGGAATCGAACTCTGGTCGATCGAGTGCAATCCACGTGCCTTAACCACTGGGCTGTTAACTGCCCTACTTCTTCTTGAATCTGCCTACCCTACTTCTTCTTGAATCTGCCTACCCTACTTCTTCTAGAATTTGATTCTGAATCTCATCAATTATCATCGAAGTTTTTTATTCTGCATCTATATCAGTTATCATCTACGTTTTATTTACAGCCAATTCTTGGAAATAGCTGTTTCAAGTAGAATGAAAATATTTGATGATAAAAATGAAAATTTTGATGATAAATGATAAAAAGAGCCAGAAGTTGAAGTCTTTAGTGAATCTCTCATTCTTCTCCGGAATTCGATGCTGAATCCATATCAGTCATCATCTAAGCTCAATCTATGGCAGATCATGAGAAATAAACGTTTTGAAAAAAAAATTCAGTAAAACAATAGTACGGCAAATTTTATGCCATCAGTAAGACCCAAATTTTCATATTTATATTTCGATATTTTTTGCAGCACGTATATTTTAGAATAAAGCATTAATTTTTTTATAACTATTTATAATTATTTATTTTTATAATTTATTGCATATAATTTTTATGATTATCTAACTCTCTCTCCCCATCTATATATATTCTTTTTGTATGTTTGGTAACGTATTCACTATAGAATAAATATAACGTTCAAACTTTTTCCTTCTGAAAGGTCTGTGACGCACGCGTTTCATGGAACAATTGCACGCAATGTGTTTAACAAAACCACATATAAAATAGTGTGCGGGATATTCTCCTTTAAAATAATCTGTGTGGTTTTCACGGAAATCGTGATTTATGCCATCGCATTCACGCCGCCGTAAATACTTCCACCACGACCCACTTTCCCTTTCTATTTAATGTTAATAGTAGAACATTTGGCCTCGATTATAACACGTATCAGGCGAAAATACGGTATCGATAATCCTGACATTTCACCAGTTTTATACAGAATGTTTACAGCATTCACATTATCGTAGTTTCGCTGGCATTTTTGTTTTCTACTGTAGCACGAATCCATAATCTTTAACAATTAAAGACCACCAGATAGATCCCCCCATGCAAACATTTATTATGAGTCCCCCTCCATATTTTATTTTCCTCTCCTTGTGAATCTCTCATGTTTTTCCTTCCTCAAAATAATAATAGTAATAGTAATAATAATAATGATGATAATAATAATCGTGTGTCCCCCCCCCCCCATATGGCCGGATCTGCACCAGATGCGTTAATTTTTTTTGCAAAAAGCTAATTTATGTCGGGAAATAACTGAAATTGTTTATAGACAAGTATATAGCTTTTCTATATGAATTAAAATTGATTATTGGAGTTCCACAATAATTCTGTTATTTTTATAATTTTGTAACACAGTGGTAATACGGTTAAAAATTTCCTTTTTAAATAATGTACTAATAACTGAAATATCAAAATACTACTCCGATTTGGGAGATTTCATAATAAAACAAATAAATTTACTAGAATGAATTACTCGCCGTTGTCCGGGTCTTATAAATGAGCTATTTTATTTTACAATTCGTATTCTTCTCACTGCCCACAGGATGCCATGTTTACATTTTAATACAGCAAAATATGATTAATTTAAATTAAACAAATTCTATTTGAACTTTGCTATAATTGAAATTTCTTAGGGTAGCAGAAAGATAATTGTATTTTACCCGCAGGGTAAGAAGCGCTCTCTTATTGGTAAACATTCAATAGCATAGTTTTGTAACGGGATGGCTACCGGTTTGGAAACAGCTTTTGAAAACAAGTTTCGGTTATACCGCTGCCAAGGCCAGGGAATGGGGGGCGAGAGCCCCCCTCCCCCGAAACTCAGTCACCTAATCACCCAGATAAGCTTTAAAAGAAATATAAATATTTTTAGAAATGTGGCCGATAAACAAAACAAAATTTTCTTTTAAAAAATATTGAAATCGCATCTGGAAAGTCTGGCAACTTTAAAAGTGGTGAAGATTATTCAAAACTAGCAGCATACCCGTTCTTCGTACGGAGTATATAATATAAAGAAATTTATAATTCGCAATCATGTGCAAATTCTGTTAAAATATTAAATTTATTGCTCATAAAGAGAAGTTTAAGAATATCTGTTCTCACTATGCAAAATTATCTTCACGGGTAGATCTGAAGAATAAAACATCCCGGCCCCTTTTGTAAGCAAATTTAAAAAAAAGGAATTGAATCAATATATGCAACCCCGTACTACTTATATTGTCGCAGATTAGAAAATATGCCAGTGTGTTAGTAGAAGCTTACCCGTATTGCAATATGAGTCTCAAAAATATTTGCCAAAATAAAAGAGATGACGTAAAAAATTGAAAGTATCAAAAATCCCCGTAATCTTAATACCTGAAGGACGTAATTGATTCCAATATATGCCAATATATATCAAAATATATGCCAATATACCTGCACTACTTATATTCTCGTAGATTAGAAGATATACCCATGCATTTGTAGAAGATTACTCGTACAACGTACTATATATGAGTTTCAACAATTTTCGTCATAAAACAATTCCATAATAATTTGAAAATATCAGTAATCCCTGAATCAACAGTCCCCGAAAATATCAATAATAGTGATGTTTAAAACTGCAGACTGTAATTGATATTATCCAGTTAAAAATTCAATGTCAATGAAATTTATTTTATATACATATTTTTATTATTCAAATCGGAAAAGATTTAATAAAAATCGTATGCCGCATAACATATTGGATCCGTTGCTGAGCGACATGATATCATTTGCTTTAAATAAATTGATGGAAATCATATCATCTGAATAATGCAATCTTCATGGAAGGTTTGGCGACATTTTCGTCGATTTAGCGATAACTTAAAAAATCGCCAAATTTATCGCCAAGTGGGACTATAGAACTGATAGTCCCATTTTGCGACAAATTGACGAAACATCATCACAATACTATCCCCTAACAAAACATAACTAATTTCATTTATTAAGCTCGATTTTATCAATTTCATGATATTTTTATGGATTTAGAAATATTTTTACCAATTTGGTGATATTAAAAAAATTCCTTAAATGTGTTACTAAGTAGGATGGATGGACTGACCGACAAATGCTACAGAAACATCATTTCAGTACTTTATTCTAAAAAAACAAATTTTATTTTATTGATTTGGGTCATTTTTATCAATTTGGAGACATTTCCACTAATTTGGTAAAGTTTAAGAAATGTTACCAAGTTATTTAGAGATATTCCTCTAAATTCGTAGCTCTGAATTTGCATATCTGAAGAATAAAATATCCTGATCCCGTTTGTATATACTAAATGAAAACACTAAAATTGTATTAGAAGATACATACACCCGCTCTACTCTTTTTCTGCTTCAACAATCGACAAAATGCATTTATTGAGTAAACACAATATATGAGTTTATTAGCTAAACACAATATATGAGCTTGAAACCTCTTTGCTAAAATAAATGAAAGTGATGTACGCAGTCCGCAATATATATAATTAAAAGAACAATCAAACCGTTCATTTATAAAATATATTTTTTCATCCATTTTTTTATCATACAAATAGAAAAAATAATAATAAATATTAACAACACATTTAATTTCATTCCGTTGCCGAGCAACAGGATATAAGATAGAATCTTCCTCATAAAATGCGAAATTATATAGCCATTTTGATTTCTTTATACTTTGCATCGTTAAGCTTGTGAAAGATGAACCATGGAGGTAGATTTTTCCATTTAAATTCATGTTTCAAACAATTCATGTTTTCCTATAGTGACTAATTAATGCAAAAATCCTGCACCAAACTCGGAAATAAAGTTTTATTTCATTTTGGCGTTTTAAACAAACGAGTTTCATCCTTTCCGTTTGGATAAACCACGGAGTTGGAGAGTAGATCTCCTAAGAAAAAGTTCCGTTTTTCATTAATATCTCGATAACCCCTGGTCTTAGAAACTCGAAACTTGGACAAAATTTATGGGGGACTATTTCAAGGCAATCCACAAAATTTCATTAAATTCGGTTCAGCCGTTTTCCCGTGATGATAAGACAAACGAAAATTTTGTTTTTACTAATATCTCGAGAACCACTGGTGGTAGAAATTCAAAACATGGACTAAATTTTAAGTGGGGCTATTTCTAGGCTACCCACAAAATTTCATCAAATTCGGTTCAGCCGTTCTCCCGTGATGATGGGACAAACAGACAGATTTTCAATTTTATTTATATAGAATTCATGCATAGGAAATTCAAACAGATAAAAGAGAGCTGACCGTTAATTGATTCTGCCTATATTCAGCAATCGGTAATATGGCCATGGTGAAACAAGTGTCCATTCTCAGTCGCAGATACATCCTAGAATGAATGAAAACGTTGAATTCTAGATCACATTTTTCTGCTTTGACCATCTTATTATACAAAATTGAGCGAGAAATGAAAAAATTGCTAGCACAGCTACGTATTTTTTTTTAACAAGCATTGAAGCGATAATGCAGTGATGACGGAGCAATATGAAATACAAGGAATTGATTATTTTTTCATTGTCATTTTCCTAAAATATACTACTTAGATGCTCAAATCTGGCGAAGAATCTAGTCTAATTAACCTCCAAAATTAAGCCAGTGCTGTTTATTTCTTTTTTCGGCGTTGTAGTCGTGGTTTAACTGCTTTGGTGATTTTAATATTTCGTAATTACTTGAAATTGGTTATTATTATATTTTTCTAATATTTATCCATGTCTGCTGCATTATGCGCGTAATGTATATTGATCATATTATTTTCTGTCACGTTGTTTACGGATTTCCATATTAACATCCTATTTTAATTATTATTATTATTATTATATACGAGGGTCACACTGAAATTTTTGAGATAGGGCTAAGTGGTACAAGTTAAACTTACCAACTCTTAGGAGTGTTCAAAGTACTCCCCTACATGCACTTTTGTAGGCAAATTTTCCAGTGATTAAATTCTTTAAGCCATCCATTTCTTGTAATCGATGAAAAATATGCTTTTATAGCCTCATCAATCTCAGCCTCGAAATGAAAACGACGCCCACGTAATTTTTTTTTAGATTAAAAAAGAGTCAAAAGTCACACATAGCAAATCAGGAGAATAGTGTGGATGTTCTATCACTTTGATGTTTTTTTGTTCAAGAAATTCGACTGTCATTCTTGCTGAATGAGAAGATGCATTGTTATGGTGAAGCATAAGTCTCCTAACATTTACTTCCTAAAGAATTTCTGGAAGACACTTAGTGGTGTACCAGTTAGCTGTAACTGTTTTCTGTCCCTCTAGCTTTAAGGCTTTGACCACACCTGTACTTCTGAAGAACAAGGCATACATTACTTTTTTCATTGCTCGTTGTCTTTTCATCATTGTTGGATTGGGGTCATCTTCAAAGACCCATACTTTACTTTCTTGACGTGTTGGAATGTCAGAAAACGGTATGTACGTTTCATCACCAGTTATGATTTCAGAAATGATGCAATGTACACCATTATTAAGTAATTTTAGGTTTTCTTTACTGATTCTGACACTCTCCGCTTTTTAGAGTTCTGTTAAATTATGGGGGACCCTACGAGAAACTAATTTTTTCATATACAGTTCTTCATGAATAATTTTATGTACAGCTGCGGATCTAATGTTAAGTTCTTTCTGTATCATTTGGTAGGTACAGCGATTATCATTAATTAACATTTTTCGAATAACAGACACATTTCCTGGGACTACAACTAACAAAGGTCTCCCTGTGTGTTTTTTATCCAGGAGAGAATTTCGACCTCTTCTAAACTCTATAAACCATCTGAATACAGTGGCACGAGATGGATCATCATTTCCATATGCTAATTGTAGACGTTGAAGACATTCTTCTTGATTTAGCCTCACTTTAAATTTATAGACAATCATAGCTCGATAATGCTCTCGCATCAGCTCCATTTTCTTTTCTTTCAAAATTTATCTTATGATAGCTAAATTGTAATTGTTGATGCAAATTATCGTCTGCGGACATAAAATAGTTCAAATTTTAATATCCTACCAATATTTTTTTTCTAGAGAATATAATATGTCCCTGTCTTAAAAATTTCAGTGTGACCTTTGTGTATATATATATATATATATATATATATATGGTGATATTGTTTTTTATTTTGTTTTTTTTTATTACATAATTTTTTTATTATTACATATTTCTAATATATATATATATATATATATATATATATATATATATATATATATATATATATATATATATATATATATATATATATATATATACATATATATATATATATACTACCCAACACAGAAAGTGCAACATCTTAAACGAACGAATAGAGTGTGATGGGACACACAGACAGAGATGGCATATATAAACAGCTGATATTAATTCCAGAACAGTGGCGGCTCGCGTATAGGCACTGTGGAACTGCGGAACCCCCTATTTCCACTTGATATTATCGATAACATCTAATATAATGAGTCCTTTTTTCTTTATACTTGTACAATATATAATCATTAAGCTGAATGTCAGTAGCCATCCCCTAGTTTATGAAAAAGATACAAAAATCTTTAAAATTTTAAATCTTTAAAAGCAGCACCCCCACTAATTTTAGCTACGAGCCGCCACTGTTCCAGAAGGATAATGCAATACAATAATGGCATAGACAGAGTGATCAGTAGGCAGTTGGACCAGCTTTTGCGGCGATACACCTCAATCAAGCAGCAACCCTTCGAAGAACAGATACAATTAGCGTGCGAATAATTGACTGATAGGGATGGATGACCATATGCCTTCAACCATCCTCCACAGGTCATCGTCTGATTGAGGTGGAGACAGGGCAGTCAAACGACAGCCAATCACGTCCCATACATGCTCGATGGGTGAAAGACTCAGGTCACCCGACTCACCCTAGTGTATGAGCAGCTGGTTGAGTGGCCGGATGCTCGATGGGTAAGATATCTGGAGACAGCGGAGGCCAAGGAAGTACCTGGATACCTTGCATTGCAAGGCTTGTCTGCTGACGGTTACCGTCTGCGGTCGCGCATTATCTTGTTGAAAACAACATTTTGTAACATCTGAATGCAGGGCAGTGCTACCGGTCGCGTCAACTCACCCATATATCGTTGTGCCGTCATTGTGTCTCCGATACGTACCAGAGGTGATCGGCTATAGAGGTGAGCCGATAGCACCCCAAACCATGATGCCGCTTTGTTGAGCAGTATGGCGTTCAACAGTCGCAGCAGGATTGGATCTGTTTCGACGTCGCCTTCAAATTCTCACACGGCGACTGGCATTAGACAAACAGAACCGACACTTGTCACTGAACACTACCCTGTCCCATTCACTCGTCCAAGAGGCTCAGACCCGACAACATTGCAATATATTACATCACATCGGTGTCTCGTCGTCAATGGCAGTCTTAATAAAGATTGGTTTGAGTGCAAGCCTTTTTCGGCCAATCATTGAGAAACTCTTCTCGCTGATATTGGAGCATCCAATGCAACCTGCAAATTCTGCAGAATGTTCGGCGTCGGCGTCCAAACATTTCTTCAACAACACGTGTCTTCTGAAACTAAAGCAGCTCGAAAAACGGTTTTCCGTAGACAATAGACAGTAACAACCTTTGGCTCATCTGCGTTCCGTCTCCATCCCTTTCAATTTCCATCATCCGTTTCCATCCCTTTTATCCCGCTCTCTAATCACGTGACTTACTTGATTTTAGATCATTTGCATACATCGTTCAGCTGCGTTTGCCTCGCAATTTGCATAATTATACGACTAAAGCTTCATGTTGTTGCATTTTCTATGTGGAGTAGTGTATATAAATATATATATGTGTGTGTGTGTGTGTGTGTTTGATTTCTCCAATGAAAAAAGTTTCCTCGTCCTGCCTCGAAACACAGTTTTGCCTACGCTGCCGTTTGAAAACTAATTTTGGTAACGGCACGATTATGATCAGAATGACAGAAAATTTTCCCAGATTAACTCGGTTATATGTTCACATGATGTGCAGATTGGTTTTGCTGTTTTCACTGAAAGGCTGTCTTGAACTGTACATAATAACTGTAAAAACTGAACTTCTGAAACAACCATGACGTATTTGGTCATAACTGGAATGACCAGTCGGTTACGTTTTCAAATGCATTCTTAATATTAGTTAAAATACTAAATTTTTAACACTTTACAACAAAGTTGAAAAGTGTTTATGACTTTGTTCATTCTGTCTGTCTGTCCGTTAGCACGATAACTGCCGTAAAAATGACTTAATCAAAATGAAATTTTAGTATGTTGTTCAGACGGTCTGTAAGACCTATGGGAATATAAATAAATATTATCACCCAATTAGTTTTGGATTGAACCCGAGTTGAAAAAATGAAATGCATTGAGCCCTATGGGACCTAAATTTTCAAACATTTTTTAAGTGGATTTAAAATTCACAAATTGCTTCGAAAATTTTAGGTAATATTCAAATTGCTCCATAAAATATATAAAAAAAAATTCAGCGAAATATATTCAGTAGTTTTTTAAATAAAAATTAAAATAATAATTACACCTCTTATATGAAGCGATCACGTGACCATGATATGAAACGATCACATGACCCACTTCAAAATGATATATGGCATCCATCTTGTTTCAAAATCGTGATTTTTTAAGTTCTTTTTAATTCATATTGAGTGTTGTATCCGTCCTAAAACTACTTTATTTTTGCTTAAATTCTGTGCATCTACATACTGAAACAACGTAAATACAATAAATTTGAGTTTAAATGCTCATCCAAATTTGATTATTTCTACAACGAAGCCTATTTTTCACGTATGTAAAATGTAAACAGCAAAATATGTAGAATGAGTTGTATTAGAATTGCTGTATTTCTTTAACACAAAATAATTTAGCCCGTGGCTGATATGAATGAAATATTCATTGATTTTGCAAAGAGAAGGACGATTTTTTTCGATGAAGTTTTAAGCATTTAGTTTAATTACTTGTAGCTCCATGGTCTTAATTTTCAAATAAAATAAACTATTATAGTATTGTGATGAATGAAATGAATGGGAGAAAGTTATGAATGAAATGCTGTTTTTATAGAGAGATCCAGGCGTGTTATTTTTTCTATGACGCCATTTGAGTGAATTTTAGTTGTTTTCGATGAAGTTTTCAAATATAATAAATTATCGTAGTATTATGATAGTTTTAAAAACATTACCGTGGAATGTATCGCATTTTAGAGATATTTAAACCAGGCAATTTATATGTCAATGCCGTCATTTGAATGAAGTGCATTTTTTTCAATGAAGGCTTAAATTTTCAAATATAATAAATTAATGTAGTATTGTGATAAGTTTTAAAATGTTACCGAGGAATGTATTGCATTTTAGACTTTTTTAAATAAAATTGCATTGAAGTTGGAAAGTGTTTCATAATCAATGCTTTAAGCATGATTGATCTTTCTTGTTTCTATATACAGGGTCTTTCAAAAGTCCGTATAAACTTTAAAAAATCATTAAAAATCGAAAAATCATTGCATTGAAGTACGGTTTGTATCATAAGTATTGCTGGGGGGGGGGGGGGGGGGGGGTTGACGTGAAAAAATTTTGTAGTTTAAAAAATCACCTATAGGTGGCGCTGAACGCATTGGAAAGACAATTAAAATAACTTACTGTACGTGTCAAATCGTATGACGAGCCTAAGTAACCTTGAACAGGTGATAGGACTTTTTCCTTTCTTTAGATTTTTCCTAAATCAGAATTTTCGCAAAGCATCTTATGCTGATTCTCCGCTCACGTAATACAGCTTCACAACCAAAGCTTTCTCGATCAAAGTTAACATTCTCGCAAAAACTTCTTCTTTGCACCGTTTACTAATGAATCAAATGAAGAATCTACAGAGCACTACAGCTCTTTTATAACAGCCTCATTTGCATACTTCTGAAAGATGTATTCGGGTAAGCGCCACCTATAGGTGATTTTATAAACTACAAAATTTTTTCATGTTGAAAAAAAAAAACCATCCTGACAATATTTATGGTACAAACCGTACCTCAATGTGATGATTTTTCGATTTTTAATGAATTTTTAAAGTTTATAACGACTTTTGAAAGACCCTGTATATAACTGGACATAATTTGTCCTATAGTCTCCAAATCATTTTTATGTTTTTGTCTTGAAAGTAAAAACTTTTTTTAAATTACAGTATATAACAAATTAGTATCAGTATCAACATCAACCGGTTTTAAAGACAAGAATGTTGGAACTTTTCAGGATAAAAAGACAAAGCAACTATACCAGCAAGCTCAAGAAGGTGTCTGTATCTAGCTTTTTGCTTTCCCTGGTGTGGGTGCTTTGTCTTTTTATATTGAAGAAGGAGTCTGTTACTGGTTGATACCGTTACGGATTTTTTATATACTGTATTTTTTATGAAACTCTTCTTTACAATTATTTTTATAACATTTTATTTTAATTTAAATATTTTTCTTTATGAATTTCTATTAGTTTTATCACCACCAAAATGAATACTTATTTGAAATTACACTGAATTCGCAATTTTCTGTACAATGCAAAATTCTCTGCAACATATATTTGAAAATTAATGTACATTTTAGCTGATACACTTTACATTATAAAAAGTTTAATGTAATTTCTAAATGCGATACGCGACAGTATTAAAAAATACGTTATTTCTTTTCTTAAATTTTCTGAAATGGCATGTAAAGCGACGAAATGCTGTTTGCACTTAGTTAACGTTTAAAAATGTATCCCCCAAAATTTCTCCATTTACAGCGGCATAACATAAATATATAGATATCTGTTTTAAACAACATAATATCAGGCTGTAGTCAGGCAGGGGCAAGTGGGGACTAAGCCCCCAAGAGGTATGCTCATCCCCCTGATAAAAATATTAATTATTTTGTAGGGATGTATGAAATTTCATCCAACATGTCATCCAAATTTTGCATAAAAAAATTTCTTTGATATATTTTTATACATTACTTTGTTTTAAAGATTACTTAATTCAGCAGAATTTGTGGTTATACTAAGGATCAATTTATTTACATATTTAATTTAAAAATATTTAAATATTAAGACAATAGTATTTGGATACTTTTGTATTATTGCGGGGTTCACTGTTATACATATATAGTACATATATAACTTGTATATTCAAGAGTCAAAATCAACTGACAAGTAGTTATGAATTAATATTAAGCGTTAACTTGTATTAACTCTCAGAAATTTTCTTCGGATAATTAACAGTTTTGTTACTAGTTAATGCTTATATCAAAATTAATTGTAATTATTATATATTAATATTGATGTATAGTAGCTATACGGAGCATTCATGTGACGTCACGAGCTAAGCACGTAGTTTACTGGCGAACATGGTCACAAGTAACAAACCTGAAGTGGCATAGGTTTATACAGTCTTGTAGGTGTAATAGACAAAATAATTAATAATTATGGTTATATGTGCAATTTTTGGGTGCGGTAAACGCACAAACCGAGATACTGGTATATTATATTACCGATTTCTAAGAATTGTGAGCACTAAAGATAAGAAAATTGAAGAACTGACCATAAAAAAGAGTGAATAGTTTTTTTATTTTCTCATCTGTTAAGTCCAATCGATTGGACTTAACAGATGAGAAAATTAAAAACAGTCGCGTCTGCAGTTTACACTTTATCAAAGGTGATTAAAGCATTATATTAGCATTTTAAATTTATTTATCTTATAACATAATCCTTCTAATTTTCACGGAAAAGTAATACGGTAATAATATCGGTGTATACTTTAAACGAAGTGCTATTAGTACTTCACCAAATGTATAAAATATAGTAGCGCTATACTTTTTTTTGTAGAATATCCATTTACCGAAAAGAATTATATGAATTTATTTCTTCCGTTACAATCAGCTATAGATTCCTTTGAACGGATTAGTGTTCATAAATTTTATATTTCATTTAAATGCAGTCACACTAGCAATGCTAATGTTCTTAACTAATTTTCGGCCATAAATATCAATTCTTTTACTACAAAGTTTGCGATCTATAGTCAAAAGATCCTCAGCAACGCAAAATATAAGCATTTGTTTGTAATTTTCTCTCATTAGATGAAAAACAACACAAATTGTAAATCTTTGCCATAGTAGCCAATGCAGCCATTGCGTTTGCTTGTTCGCCGGCACGAAATTGTTTACCCGTTGCTAGAAGCAACGTGGCGTCAGTGAATACTCCCTATATGAATTTTCCCAATTAACTCTTAGCTTGCAAATATAAATATACAATTATTTGTTAATAATTTATATGGATTGAAATATAAAATAGCAACTGTTTAATAAAAGCTAATGATTAACTGTTTTGGTGAGCCCCTTCTTCAAGATTATTGATCCCCCTTGAAAGTTACGCCAGCATCTCTTGAATTTCGTCTCTAGCTACGGCCTTGCATAATATTGGTCCCATTTGGCAACATTGTCCAAATCTATTTTCGTAAAATCATTCCCCAAGAACTGACGGAAAATCGAATAAGTTATATGAGCAGTTTCATCACCTAGTTTGTCTCCCGGCCACACATTAAGCTGCCATAAGCCTTAGGGTTGGTCGTGTGGTCTGGGTCTTCTACCTAGTTTGTCTCAGGGCGCAGTAGCTCAGTAGTTAGCACGCGCGAATTGCACTCGGTTTTTGTCTCCAAATTTGACTCCAAATTTGTCGCCGTGTTCACGCGGAGTACGATCACGTTAAACATGTGGGTACGTAAGTCCTTCCGAGAGGTTAGTGGTAGGGGAAGGAGGGTACGGTCCCTGTGAATGTCTCCCCCACTCAGTGGCGCACCCACGGGGGGGCCAAGGGGTCCTTGCCCCCCCCCCTGGGCTGACAAAGTAAAAAGCGAAGATCGCTGTTAGCGCAGGGGAGAAATAGGTCTGCCTTCGAGAAAGTACCAGATGCTTTGAACAGTGACGTCACAGGCGCCTCCCTGTCCCTATATAAACAGTTAACGGCGGAAAAGCGGCTGTTCGCTCGGAAACTCGAGGATTTCTTTTACCCAGTGAAAAAATTGTGGAAGTGAATAAATAGATCGTGCCAACGCTTCGAGAATTAAGTGTTGCTGTGAGTTGAAAGAAAGTGCGTCGTTACGACACAGTGTGATAACAGTGAATTGGTAGTTTCGAAACGAGGGCCTGCGTGGTGAATAGGTAAATTTAATAATTGTCCTGAACTTTCAACTGATCTAACAGTGAAATGCATCTTTAACGATCAGTGTGTGTATTTATGTGCGTATTTCGACTGTATAGCAAATTTTGTGATTGAATAACTGAGGAGCAAGGTCAAAAAAACGACAATGAGTGAAAAACGAAAAGGGCTAGGCCAACAGATACTGGAAAATTATTTTTTTTGGAAAAGTAAGATTGGAAATAGTGACATTCCCAACGACGTTTCCCTGAGCTCTGGTTACATTGATGAGACTGCAGTCGAAGCAAGCAACAGCCGTGACCCGGGCAGTCTTCAAACGCTTGTGAGGAGGTAAAGGTAGGCCAAAACACAATATCAAACACAGGAAATTCTGGCTGCAGATATTTCTAATTATGTCAAGAAATCTAACCTCACTGATGAAGATAGGATAACAGCGATAAAAATCTTTGGAAACCATATGCAAATTACAATTTTCCTGCCACTGTCACTAGTGCTGTATCAAGTCAAAGAAAACCTCACCACACTCGGAAGTTCTGCTCATCTTGGCTGAGTAAGCATAACTGGCTAGCTTACTCAAAGGCAGAGGACAGTGTCTATTGCAAATTTTGTGTTCTCTTTGCACCCCATGAAGTCGATTTAAGATCGACACAAGCCACAGGTTAACTTGTTTCAAAAGGATTTAATAATTGGAAGAAGGCCTTGGAGAAGTTCAGCCAACATGAAACTTTTTCTATCATAAGGATTCAGTTCTCAAAGCCGATGAGTTAGTTCTTAAGGGTCACGGAAGGAAAAACGGTTCCTGTGGATCAAGTAATGGACAGAGGCAAGCAAAAACAAGTTTTGCAGAATAGGGCTATTCTTAAACCAATTATCAAAAGAGTGATTTTTTGTGGAAGACAGGGGCTGGCCATGAGAGGGCATAGAGACTGTGAGGATTTGGACGTATTGTCAGAACCATGCCAAAGCGAAGGAAATTTAGAGCCCTTTGCGACTCCGATTTGATGCAAGAGAAGAAATACTGAAAAGTTACCTACAAGGTTGTGCAAAAAATGCAACTTACATAAGTTGGAATATACAAAATGAGATTATTTCAGCATGCAATGATTCCATTGTGAAGCACATAGCAACTGAGGTGAATGAGGCCAAATGTTTTGCGGTTTTATGTGACGAAACCACAGATATTGCAACGGTAGAGCAAATGACACTTTGCGTTCGTTATTTGAAACGGTTTGATACAAATGATAAGTATAAAATTGAATTTAAGATAGTGGAGAACTTTCTTAAGTTTGTGCCCCTGACTGAAACTGCAGGTCGAGCAATTGCAGATGCTGTTCTTAAAGGCCTTGCAGACTGCAACATTGATACGTCTTTACTCCGTGGACAAGGGTCCGAGGGAGATTCTGCAATGAGTGGGGAGTACAATGGCGTTCAAGCAATTATATATGAGCAACACCCCAAAGCCCCCTACGTTCATTGTGCATCACACTGTTTGAACTTAGCCATAACTTATTCATCTAGAGTTCCGGATATCCGAAACAGCTTTGGAATAATAGGGAAAATCTCTAGTTTTTTTCAATACACCAAAACGAAACCTTGTTCTCACCAGCAAAATTAATGCAGCTAATCAGGGAGAGACAGAAATCAGTGCCAAAAAACTGAAGAAAGTATGCCCTACTCGTTGGGTGGAGAGACATGATGCCGTCACAGTTATGGTTTCATTGTTTGATCAAGTAATTGAGACTCTGGAGGAGATTACTACCTGGAATAACAAGAAGACATCAACAGAGGCTCATACCTTGTTGTGTTCAATGTTAACATCACAGTTCGTCATAGCACTTTTTTCAGCTGACAGATTACTCAGCTACAGTGTTTGTCTGAGTGAAAAGTTGCAGGAAGTGAACCTTGATCTGACAACTGCTGTAAGTGACGTAGAAGACGTTGCAAAAGCTATATCTATAATTCGAGAGAACGCAGAGAACGAGTTTCACCATCTGTTTGAACAAGCTGTTAAGAAGCTGGAACGCACGGAGAAAACATTACTCTACCACGCCGTGCCACCAGATAAATTTACAGATCAAATTTCAACATACAGACTCCTGAGGAATACTATAGACTTTCTGTTTTCATTCCATGGATTGATAATTTTATCACTCATCTCCATGAAAAATTTCTCAAGCATAAGGAATTTCTACAAAGTTTTGCATCTGTCGTTCCGAATGGAAGGCAGCCGACACTGTAAGAAAACGAGAGATTTGTTGCCTTATCAAGGAAATTTGCAGATGTTTTAGGACCTAAATCAGATAATACTCTGAAAGCTGAACTACATCTGTGGTACATGAAGGTCTCTGAATTGAACAAGGAAACTAAAAGTCTAATTGAACTGCTTAACTTTTGTGACCAATGGACTTTTCCTACTGTGTTTGAACTTTTAAAAGTGTATGCCATCCTCCCAGTATCAGCAAGCAGTGCTGAGAGGTCATTCTCCACAATGAAGAGGTTGAAAACTTACTTGAGAAACAGTATGAGTGAAACCAGACTGAATGGACTTGCGTCAATGAACATTCACCGTGAAGTAGAAATTGATCCAGACCAGATAATAAATGCTCTGGCTACAAAGAAGAACAGGAGGCTAGACTTCGTGTTATGAATATGCATAGATCATAATTGAATAATATAACAATATGTAATAATAAGAGAGTGGTTGAAAACAAGTATACAGTATAAGCAGACCAGAACAAATAATTTTATCTTCATCTATTTCTTAATTTGTGTTGTATTGTATAAATATCTACTACTTCTTCTTCTAATCATTTAATTATCTTGCACTGCATTGCAGGATTGTTAGTAATTTGATAAAAATAAATGTACAAAAAAAGACAATCTCCTTGTTAATTGATATGGCCTCTGACCATTTTTTCTCGGAAAATTTATCGAGGAGTCATCCTCCTTCATAAAAATTTTGTGCACCACTGCCCCCCCTAGGAATATTCGAGGTGCGCCACTGCCCCCACTGGGTTACGGTCTAAATTGGGTGGCTCTTCCCGGCCGTCCAAATAGTTACCTTACACCTTCCTGATATGTCGGAAAGTCTGGGTCTCAACAGCAACAACACCCTAGTTTGTCTCATCCAGAGCACAAATAACACAGATTTTTTCGTCAGCCAGCCAGTAATTTGTCGATAGCAGGACGTCTATAGAGCAGATCTCCGTATCCCTAGTCAGGTAACATATATGTGGGTCACAGTCTTCCACTAAACCTAGTCCTTCAATAGGGGTCAATAATGCTAATAAAACAAGTTAGGATTAGTAAACAAAGACTGCTGTAAACAGTGGTCTGACACTTGACAGGTTAAATTATTGTAGAGGTTTGAGGATAAGGTGGATGGGGAAACAGGCAAATATCCTTTGCTGGGATGTAGGGGAGTTTCAGTCAGTAATTATCATGGGATGTCTAACGTGTAGAGTAAACCTCTATCCATGTAGGTTTTCTTAATATTCCTCAGTGGGTGGAGCATAAGAGATCCTGTGTGGTTTTTATCTCTCTTGAATTTCATTGGTTCGTATGACGTATGATGTCGGTTGTAAAGACACATGTTAGAGAAGCACGTTATCGTCGAGAGTATGCAGGAGGGCGGTCATATGTTATGTTATTTTGCTATTTAACTGCAGTTGTCACAGCAGTGTTTATTAGGGTATCGTCATGACTTTCTAGTCACTTTTAAAATGTGTATTCAGCAAAATATAAATAAAAAGGTTTGTACAGACTGTTTTGAATGTTAAGCGCTAAACTTACACTTAATTGTATTATTTAATTGCCATTAATATCATTATATTACTAATACTGTAGCAAGTTTTTCAGCTATAACCTTCGCATGTGCAATAACGCAGCAAATCAGTTCCTCATTAAAAATAAGCGGTTTAATTTTTTAGAGTCAAATACTGTATAAATTTGGCAATAAATATGTACAATTATCTTTGCTAATATTTTGTTGTCCATGTAAAACCTGCACTATTGTACTGATATTTTTTACACACTTTATTTCTTTATCTATTGTATTGGTCATTACTGTGTCCTTTTCCGAACCGAACCTTTTAATTGTACAATTTTTATCCTGCTCCTTAGATTGAATTTTTTTTAGCTGTACACAGTGCAAGTGTCATGGCTTTATATTGTATACAAAACGTTGAGAGTATAGTCTATAAATGCCGGTTTTCTTTTATAATTCTATTATAGGGTTGCTTTCATTCTCCCCGGCACAGAATGCAGCAATTTTGAACTAAGTATGAGTGTTCCTGATTATGCATTAAGTGCAGAGGACCACAGGACATTGCTAATTGTGGTCCGTGGAATAGGTATGTGTTATAAATTATAATTTTTGTGATTTCAGTCATTTAATGTATTGCATTTGCTTCCAGTAGAGATTAAATTCATTTTATGCTTAAAAATATGACATTTTCATTGTGTGTATTAAAAATGTCATTGCTTTCTATTCCCATCATAGATTATTCTTAAAATGTATAACTTTTCAAACATGTTGCATTTAATTTCTGATTGCGATTGTTAATGTGTTAAAATAAAAAACAAAATTGCTACCTTGTTAATTTTATAAACTTTAATAAAATGCTATATTACTTCTAGTTCATGTTATGAATTAGTAAGCAAGCATAATACACATTTATAAGCTTCTTTGCTGTTTGGATTAAATTTAAGATGTTCTGTTTTCTGTAACAGTTTTCATAATCAATTTCAGATATTTTTCACAATTGAACAACCGATTATGTGTACTGGCACATTGTCCTACGTGTAATGTACTTGATTTGTGATATGGACAAGCTTCCTCATAGCAAAAGCAGCAAATTTGAAATTAGATATTGAACTATTCATTTTATATTAAATATTAATGGGGTGTTCTAATATGAGAATATGTAAAAAAACAGTATGATTACAAACTCAACCGACTGGTCATCCTGGAGTAAATCAGATATGTCATGATTGTTTCTTTGTTATCTTTTTACTAAGCAGAGAAAGAAATGCAATGTGGTTATCCTTCATGGTTCTAAACAGCATTTCCAGGAAAATAGCAAAACAAGTCTTCTATGCCTCAAGTGACTTAATAATTGAGGTAACCAGGAGGAAATTTCTGGTTATAACTGGAAGGTAGTGTAACCAAAACTAGTTTTCAAATGGCAACAGTTATGATTGAGATTTAACTGAAACTTGTTTTCAAATTCTCTGGTCATCACCGACAATCATTTGTTATAACTGCAGAGACTTTTCAAATGCACCCTTTTGTTTCAGTGAAAATAGGGATGAGTAGTTGGGGGTTGGCTTGTGATATATACCTACCCTGGAAAATAACATGGATTTGTCTTATGCAGCCTAAAATTCGACTGCTTCATGACAAAAATGTATGCTTTTAATATGAAATTTAGCTGGTCTCACAGAAAGTACCCATTTTAATATAAGTACTGCTACTGCTGATATATTGAATATTTCATGTTGTAAATTTATGTTGGCTTTTTTATTTATTAATTGTCTTTGAAATACTTTTTTCTTTCTAGGTAATCAAATTAGTCACAAGACCTTCAATAAAATATATGATAAAATTTGTCAGATTCAACATCTGAAAATACAAGAATCTGGTGGCGTGCGATGTATCTGGATGCGATATAAAAACAACTATCCTCCAGAAAATAATGAATGGGGTGACTTTCAAACGTATCGTAAAGTTCTTGGACTCATATCAATTGGTATGTTATTTTGGTATTCTTATTGTCCACAAATATATGATTTTCTCAGAGTTAATTTGTATCTAGATGTTCTGCTTTTTAATTGCATAATTTACAGTTGGACATTGGATAAAATATTTGAATATAATGTGATTATAATTAGTCTTTCTTTAATAGTAAATATTTGTTTACTTTTAGGTAAATGTGATCAAAGTAATGTTGAAGAGTTATGCAAGGAACATAATGCCCTTCAAGAAAAATACAGTAATTCTGTATTTGATTCTCGTTGCCTTGTTTTTGGTACAGATAGTTCTTCCCCGTCCGAAGCCACTGAACCTTCTAAATTTTCACTTGAAGAGAAACCTCTTTCACCTGACTGTACACGTTCTCCTGTGTTTGAGAATGCACAGAGTGAAGTGTTTAAAGACAATGTGGAACCTGTGCCAAAAAGTCATGTGATAATTGATGATGATGGTACAAATCATTTGAGCTCATCAGAAGATGTGATTGAAACAAATGGCTCCAAAGATACCCTACCTGTATTTAATCATTGTCAAGATTTTAATTCTTTGCCAAATGTAAATATAACTGAAAATTCAATTGGTAGCAGTGATGTCATTAGTGAATCAACCAAAGAATCTAGTTTTAATAGTATACATAATTGTAGTAATTCTTCCATAAGCCCAGCTGGAGAAGCTTCTTCGCCTTCTAGTTCCAAAAAATTTATAATTCCCTCCACTGTAAATTCGAGGAGCACACATTGTATTATTTATCCAGGTACAGACAGCTGTGATCAACTAGAACATGATGTTAAAGAATTTATTAATTCTTTATTTTGGATTCTTGAGTCTAAGCGATTGGATCGTTCATTTGAGAAACAGGATAAGATACCTCTTCTGACTGCACCTTTTGAAAAAAAGAACTTTGTTGGAATTGATACTGATACTAGGTAAAAAATGTTTAACTATTAACTGGTTATACAAAAATAATTTTACATGTTAAATTTAATTTTTTAATAAGTCCATGTATTTTATTTAACATATTTATTTTTAATGTACGAAAGAATATTTTGGATAGTTTTGTAACTTGAGTTTAAACTATGCTTTTTTATCGGCAAAGTGTGATAAAATAATTTGGGAAGACCTAAAACCATGGACCAACATTAGCAAATAAAATGTTTTTACATTGCTACTTTTTAGCACATTTTGAAATAAATGCTTGTGTGGATCTTTTAAACATATATTTTGCTCACTTGAACTTTCTCCCAGATATTATCTTACAATTGCAATTGGCTGGATCACAAAAGTTCAAAATCCAATGAATTAAAATATACCATCAAAGTCAACAATACGTATAATTTAAGTTTTGTATCTGTTTCGGTTCTCGAATTATTCCCAAAAAGCACACAATTTCTTTTGGCAGGCCCAGGGTGGACTCTACCAGTAAGATTTAAAATCCAAAGAATTAAATGTTTGGTATTGGTTTTGTGACTGTGGCTAAAATATTTAATTTTTAAGGATAAAAAATATAAATATTGATTTTAAAGGGATAACAAATATTGGAGAGTTATAATTCAGTCTCACTCAAAATTAAGTCTTGTTCTAATTAATAATTGAAAAAAAAAAAAAAAATCATACAAGAGCTGAACTCATATTAGTGATTCAGTTTTAACTGGTATGGAAAGTACAAATTTTGATGTCTCAACATATTCAAATCCATGATGTCAATTCATTTGGTATTAGCATAAATATTTAATTTGCTTTGTAATGTTGGGTGTTTTATGTAATTCAAATGTAACGTGGGTAATATCTGAAGAATCGTGCATGATTTATAAATCACTCAATTCACTTTGAAGTATCAGACTATAAACAATTATTCAATTAATATTATTTCTCTTTATTATTTATAGTTTTGTTTACAATTTTTAAAGAATAAAAAATGTTTAAAAATTAGGCCCTTTACCTAGATTGGTTGTATTGAATATTGAGACTTTTTACTTTTTCTGATTAAAATAATCATGCTAAATTTCATAGAAACAACTTTTTTGTTTACAGATCATGTACCGATTATAGACTTACAGGCACATAGATAATAGCCAAAATATATTGAAAATGTATTTTTAATACAAAATACGTTGATTTTTGGGTACAAAATATTTTTCAAAATTAACCCTTTCGCGACGGTGGCATTCCAGAGCTGCCGCGGCCCAAAGGACGGAGTGCTTCACTTCCGAACTGTTCCTAGGAGACGGCAATTTTTTTTGTGCTAGCCTAACTCTCGAAAATAATTCACTAAAAATCACCTATTCAACACAGAAATCTACTTTTTTCAGGAATAAAAGAAATATTTATTTTGTATTTGATGTATATTTTTCATACAAATCTGAATACAGAATACTCGTTAGTTGCTCCCATTCTTTTATCCAAAATAAATGAATAATTTCACTGCCTCTAAACCCCCCCCCCCCCCCCCCCCCCCAAAAAAAAAAAAAACCTCTCTTATATTCCTATGATTCACCAACAAAATTATAAAGCTGAAATCAAAACAATATCCAAAACTCAATTATAAAATTGTTGATGCTGCGAGAATTGCTCTGTCGGTCTATATTACAAAATCATGTTTCACCGCTCCAAATGGAGAAATAATTCATTGGATACCCTTATGCCAAGGTCATGTATCTGCAAAATACATTCAAGTTGTTTCCACGGACATTTAACGCCATCTAATAGACAAAATGTTCCATGTGAAAACACGCATGCGTGCCACTCGCTGTTTACGGTAAAGTTTCCTTTGTCACGCGTGCGTGCTGTCCGTCCTTGAATACAAGTTCGCAGCCGACATGCGGGCGTGCCAATCATTGCGAAAGGGTTAAGAAATTTCAGATACAAAATACATGTATTTTCAAAATGCATTTAAAATATAAAATGCATGTAAAAAAAAACAATAACATTACTGTGTATTGGATTGAATTTTCAAAGCAGTATTTATCTATACATTTTACTAGAAATAAACAAGCCTTATATTTGTTAAATATTAACATTGGCATAGAAAAATGATTAGATGTATTATCATCGACTATTATTTCGTGTATGCTGGATTAAATAATATATCTTATAATATCATAGTTCTTCATTATGCTAAGATCTTAAGTTACTTAATTTTAGAAAAAATTTGTAAAATTTGTAAATTACTTAATTTTAGAAAATATTCCAGTAGAAAAAATTTGATTTTAGCATTTTTTGTTGCAATTTATAAATTGGTTTAGCAAAGCGAAATCATTACTATAGCAGTTTTAGCAAAACAGCATGTTAATTAATAATCAAAAAATCATTTATTGACACTTTTTATATCTTGTCTGAACAGATTTTGTAAATCTTTACATCTGAAGAACAAAATATGCTATATGAACTCTTAAAGGGTTAAAGCATTGATTCCCAAACATTTTTGTTTGGAGGTACCAAGCTTCGAGAAATCGGTAAAATCTAGCCCTTCCTCGAGGACGGCTATTAAAATTTTTTACCTGTCCTTGAAAATTTTTACCCGTATTTGTTTTTAACATATTTGAATACAAATCATTTTGGGCCTGTCAAGACGCAGTTAGCTTCAGGCTGAGTTCATTCTACATTTATAAATTTCTTCGGGCTTGGCCCGGGTTTAATTCAATTCAATTTCATTTCAATTTTCATTCATAGCACGGGAAAGGGCTGCTTTCACCATAATTTTACGATGATTTTTTTTTTTTTTACTGAATCTTTAATCTCAAGGCCGTCCGAGAGAATGGCAACTTCTGAAAATTGGTCGTCCTCACCGAATTTTAACCCGGCGAGGACGGGAGGATGGGCGATTTCCTGAAGCCTGGGAGAAACTCTTAAAATATTTAGTAAAATCTCATGGAACCCCTACTTGGCTGACTTATATTAAGTTCCACAGTGCTACATTTTAAAATAACCTTGTAAAGCAACAGAGTTCCTAAATAACTCATACTTTGAATAAAATAGTTTAAGTATATTTATTGCATATTTCTATTTATTAATTACTATTAAAAAGGAAAGACAAATATTTTTCTTATATATCTGGCTTACTGTTTACCGGGGTTGCTGGCCACTGGTTTTGAGGGCTGCTTTGGTTCGAAGGCATTTTAATCAACATAAAGAATATTCAAATTAACAATCATTAATCATGGGCCAGGAACATCCATGAATTTCTGATGCAATCCATGGACTGAATAGGGGTTGACACCTTATCATACAGTAACAGGCCAGGCCGTCGAACATTAAAAATTTTCACTGCTGGCACGTTGTTAAACAGTGTGGACTCAGGTTGGCGATTAAACTCTACACTTTTTCAATGGCCTTGTAGGTCAATTATTGGGCTGGTCTGACTCTCAGGCCAAACACAGGCTGCCTGACTCAGTGCTGCAGTGTGATCAGCTGGACTAGGCTACTTCATTGAAGCATCCATTTTAAGTTGCTTAGAAACACAAGTTTTTAAACATTATTTTATTTATGAAATTGAATGTTTTGTTAATTATGTTTTTAATTTTTTGATCATGGGTTGCAAAGCGTGATAGAATAATTTGGAGAGACATAAAACCAGGATCCAATATTAGAAAATAAAATGTTTTTAATTTGTTTTCCACTTTTTACTTACTTCATCTTAAAATAAATGTTTGTGTGAATCTTTAAAATGTTTTTTGCTCAATTGACTTTTCCAGAGAAAAGAAAAACCATGTACTTTCCTATGGCTGGCCTTAGACAGGCTAGACAGGTAAGGTTCAAAATCCAAAGCAAATATATCACGAAAGACAATGAATACCAAATGTGAAGTTTCTAGTTGCTTCGGTTCTCGCGTTATTCATCAGAACATGTAACTTTCTATTACGGGCCTAGAACAAACTGAAACAGTAAAGTTCAAAATCCAAAAAATCAAAATATACAACAAAAGGCAAGATATGCTTTATTTCAGCTTTTTCGCTGCTCCCGTTCTTGAGTAATTCCCAAAGAACATTCACCTTAGTATTGGAGGCCCAGAATGGGTTGGACCTGTAATGTTCCAAATCCAAAGAATTAAAATATTACCATGAGAGACAATGATGCCTAATTTAAGCTTTGCAGCTGCTTTGGTTCTCGTGTTACTCCCCAAAACATGCAACTTTTTGTTATGGGTTGGACCAGTAGCATTAAAAATCCAAAGAATCAAAATATACAACAAAAGGCAAGATATGATTAATTTCAGCTTTTTAGTATTATATTATTGTGGACTCAAAGTAGTCTGGATCAGTAAGGTTCAAAATCCAGAAGTATCCAAGAATTAAAATATTATCACAAAAGGGAACAATACGCCTAATTTCAGCTTTGTAAGTGCTTCGTTTCTCATGTTATTCCCCTAAGCATGTAACTTTCTATTATGGGCCCAGAATGAATTGATCTAGTAAGGGTTAAAACCCCCCAAAAATCTAAATATACAATGAAAAGCAAGCTATGTCTAATTTAAACTTTCTAGCTATTCCGGTTCTCAAATCATTTTCAAAAGGTATGCAGCTTATTATTGTGAGTTGGGACCTAAATAGGCTGGGTCAGTAAGTTTCAAAATCCAAATATTTAAAATATATTTACTACAAAAGACAACATATTAAATTTGGACTCTTTACCTGCTCCAGTTCTCGAGTTATTCACAAAACACAAATATATTCTTATGGAGGGAATAAATATATTCTTGAGTTTATCATCCAAAGAATCAAAATGTATCACAAAATATGACGACATGCCAAATTAAAAGTCACAGTGAATATAGTGAAACCTGATTAGTTAGGGCTTCAAAGATGTGCACATACTCTTTCAGCTCTCAATAGAACATTGACTTGAAGGGACACTTTGGAATTTGTCTTTCCTGTACTCTCGATGCACTTGCTTACGCAATTTATTATTATAGACCAAAATATAAAGCTAAATATCTAAGAAAAAAAAATGACAATTGATATCTGCTGGCGTCATCTGTATTTGGAAAAAGAATAAAGATGCTTCCTATTTATTCTCATCATGGAAATTGAAAGAATGTGATGAATACCTTATTAATCCTTTATCCGTGATATGCTGACCATTTCACAGTAAGTTAAAGTGCATTGGTGAAGCAGGCGTGGCTCACAGATTGTTTATATTTAGAAACTGAAATGCTTTAAAGTATAAGTCAGTGATTGAGATCAAATACATATACACTTAAATTTTGCAAAATATAATACTCCATGTATAGAGCTTTTTGTGCAGTCTATTCCATTATGCTTTGTGTAATTCACTCCATTTTGTTGTATGCAATCATCTTCATTTTATGACATAGCCTGTAATGAAATTTATCAATACATCTGACATGATTTTCTCGTATTCAATATGTGCTATGAAAAGTGAAAACACCTACATCGAATATCTCTTTCCTAAGCCAGAATTCATGGTATGATTGTTGAATTGCAAAATGTACCTGTATTCTATATTGACAAAATATCTGCGATGTTTGCCTTTGTTTTGATTAGTGATGCTCATCCCTCTTATCATTGTACTAAAAGAGCATAATGAGATAAAACTTTCAACATTTCACTTAAAGTATTATGCAATTGAAGAAGAATATTAAATAAACTATTTTTATATACTGTGTTAATATTTTGAAGGTATAAATACAATGATAAAATAACTTAGGGTGTTAGATAATATAGGTCGTGCTCACCAAAGGTATGTGCATGGGGTAAACTATGGGTAAGTACTTTATTCTGGCTAAAGTAAAAAAGACAACACTTTTTGACATGAAGAATTCATTTGAAATATAATTGTCTTAACTATTTCTTTAATTTTTATTTTATTATATTTGTGTCATTTTGGTTCCTCATGTAGATCTAGGATCTAGTTTAGTAGTATTAATTTTAACACAATGCATTAATTATCATTCCAAATTTATTCTCCCCAGTGTACGAGCCCCTTTCAATAAATATAATACATTAATTTTTATCTAATTATTTTTTTGACTACATGAGGCTGTCCACTCCTTTTCCCTTTTAGATGCTTGTATAGGAGATTGTAGGAAATTTTAATGATATGATTTTATTAATTTAATTTTCCTTTCCTGCGGTTTCTTATTGCAACAATATGATTTTTACAAATTCCGCAATTCTTTTATAGTTGAATTTATTCTAAATTTGATATTTTACATACGTATGAATGGGGAAGAGTGGCAATTTTATGCCTTGACTCCTGACACCATTCTATAGCTACACCTCTGATTAATATTTTTTCAATGGAAATCATTACATACAAAAAAAAAAAAATCATGTGGGCAGCACATGACTTTCCCTACATAATGCAATGACTTTATTTTCTAATAATTATGAAATAATGGTGTGCAAGATCCACAGCTTAATGTTTTGGCATTGAATTAAAAATTGAAATTTGGCCCTTTTAACAACTTAATTCAAACAGAATTGCTTATTCATACTTGCAAGGTCAAAATGCTCATCAAAATGCAATTGACATTTAATTAATATTCTGTAAAATAAAGGATTATTGACAAATTCAATGGGGTAAAAATACAACACTTGTAAAAAGTATGTTCACTTGTGAATGGAATGAACTAGATCCACCAGAATGATGTTGACCAATTTGTTTCATAATATTGCATATGGAAAGTGAAGCTACTGGATGATTCATACTGCATTTTTATTTTCTATGCAAATTGCTTATAAATGTATACCATTTCGAAAGTAATTCTAAAATTTGTCATCAGTTTTATGTTAAAAAATTATGTATAGAATTATTTAAAAGTATTGAAGGTTCTAATTAACTAAAGATTTTTTTCAGAAATTCATTCAAATATCATGCATTATCTTGAAAACTGTTTATGCTACCATTCTAAAGTTTGCAACATTTGTTTTTTAATGGAAAATTGTCAGAAATGATTATGTACATTTGTCATTTATGAGGATCCTGACTTTTTCAAAAATTCATTCAAAAATTGGTGGTTGTTCCTAACATTTTGTGTTTAAAATCAATAGGGTTCCACTAATCACCAATTGTAATAATCACACCAAATTATTTTCAAAATACTTCATTCATTTGAGATATCATGTCCACAGGCTCACAGACACGCACAATCATTCATACACATACATATAGATATTATTTCAAAAATGTTCAATTCGAGCTCAGGCATGCTTGAAACACACTCTTCTGTTGTAAATTCGCATTTGAATTTTTGACACTGTCACAGTACTTTCCCTATGCATTATATACTAAATGTGGAGAAAATAAAAATAATTGTGAGGAGCTAAATGGGAAAGAGAATACCTGTATCATTGGTTATAAGAACATAACAATTTATTCAATATTACTAAATATTTTTATGAATGTTTTATATCAGTCTAATAATGCCAGAACCTTCAAAGTTTGACAATCAAAGTTAACTCAAGTCCTAATTTTATTTTCTAAGTAGAATGTAATATTTGCTAATGTTTAGGAATTATATGAAACTAAGGTCAAGAATGTATGCATATCTGTGTATCTGATGTTAAAAAAAAAATAAAGAATACACATTATATAAAATACAATTAATATTGATTTAAAAACAAAATATAGAAGTGCTACTAGTGAATAAAACAAATATTTTTCTCAGAAATGAAAACAGTTTGAGTTGCCAGCAGAAATGCATGAAATGAAACAACTTAGAATCTTGTCCAAATCTAGTTTGTAATCTTTTACCTTTCTCAATAACCAATTAATTTTCCAAATAATTCTGCAAAAGTAACTGCTTTGTCATAGTCCCCAAAGGAACCAACAAACTATAGGGGGCTGTGCTTTTCTTGATTAGAACTGTCAAACAAACTCTTTCTCCCCCTTAACAACATAGAAAGATCTATTGTTGAAAGAGATTGTATGACCCACAAGTATGTAACTTATACTGTTGCCCTAGTCTCAGCTTTATTCTGTTTTATATATCTGTACTTAATATAATTTTTGGACATATTAAATCAATCTTATAATGATTAAATTATAATATTTTCAGATATCGATAGAAAATTGTATACTATTTTTTTTTTTTCATTTAAGCAAAATATTAAATTTTGCTTTCAAATTTGTTACGAAATGTGTTGTCAACTTTTACATTCCTTTTTGAAACACTTTAAATTTAAACATGGATAAAAATGTAATTTGAATGAAATATGTGTTTGTTCTTTAATATCTCACAAACAGTTAACACTTACAGGCATAATTCACAGAGAAATCATCTATATAAGTTTTCTCATTAGTTAACATAAAGGCAGCTCATGTGTGGTGGTGAGCTTTGAATTGTCACTTCCGAGAACAGAGGCTGGAGCACTAACTTTTGACGTCTCGGCTTGTAGGCCCACTGTGAGTAGGTCTTCCAGATCGCGATCGGAGCTTTTGCTATTTGCTTCCCTTTTGTTTCTCTGTTCGATGTAAAGGAATAATAATTTGGCAGTAAAGCAATAATATTCATTAAATTTGGAAGTTTAAAATTTTCTACAAATCATAGAACAAAGAAAATGAAACATAAGGAAATGCTGTATTTATGCTTGTTCATAAATAATTCGATAATTTACATTAAAATGAGTGATTCTTTGAATATCATAAGATAATCATAAAAAATGAATTCAGAATTTAACTTTCAATATGCTTATTTGTTTATTTATTTTTATTTTATTTTTATTTTTATTATTTTTTGTTGTTGTTGTAAAATGATTTAGAATTAAGATAAAATACTAGTTGAATGTCATTCATTAATGCATTATAATGTGTAGAAGTTCAGGTTTTCTAATACAGCAAATCTTATATTCCATTTTTTACTACCACACATTAACAAATTGTAAACAATTTTGTTTAATTGTAGAGTTTGAAATACCTCAGGGGCTTTGCAAATTTAATAAAGCTGTATAATAAAACTTTTTGGTATTAATATTTTATTTACAATACCATTGAATTGAAAATGTCAGAAAGATTAAATTAGCTTTATTATTAAAATAACAATAACTAATATAATTAAATATGCAATGGTAACTTAAAATTGTAAGTTGGTTACTTTACTTTTATTCAAGTAATTTTAACAATTTTCAATAGCATAATAATTCGCTACATTAAAAAAATGTGCACAACCTAAACACAAATGACTTCTTAACCCATTCTTTTAAAATTTCTGCAAGCCATAAAACAAATAATAAAAAATATGCATGCAATATATTAAGATACTAAGGCTTTTACATGCAATTACTTGTCAAATGGTTCAAAATGTTATTTGATGTATGAAATGTTAAATTTTACATTATTATTTTACTTTCATAACTTTAGTGTAGCATTTTTTTTGCTACGATTTCTTACTATTGACAATATCTTAAAAAGAGAAAGAAATTTTTTTATTTATATAAATAAAATTTAAAATACATCTATCTGTCTGTGTGTTTATCTATCTCATCATCACAGTAGAACAGCTGCATCGAATTTCATGAAAATTTGTGGGTAGCCTTGAAATAGTCCCACTTAAAATTTAGTCCATGTTTCGAGTTTCTAGGACCAGGGATTGTCAAGATATGAATAAAACCCCCACAATTAAATCTTCATAGAAATAACATTATGCAGATGATAGATTTTCCGCAAATTTATTAAGAAAATTATATGATGTTTAGCAATGCAATTAAATCAAATGTGTTTATTAGACAGACGATTATTATTACATTTTTTCCCGATTTAAATAATAAAAAAAATTGATAAAATGAAAATTTTATAAATGATCAGAATTTCATCTTTAACTAGATTACATCAGTTACAGCTTTCGGGTTTAAATATTATGGGAATTAATAATATTCTCAATTTAATACCTCATATGTTTTATGTTGGTAAAAGCACATGTGTTTAGTCAATTTATTCGTATATTGTGTTTAGTTAATTCGTATATTGTGTTTAGTCAAGTAACCCATATATTGTGCTTAGCCAAATGTTGAAACAGAATAAAAGTGATGATACTATTTTATTGCTTTCATTTTAGTGTATATTGATCCAATTCCATATATTTTTTATAATTTGTTTGCAAACGAGATCAGGATGTTTTATTCTTCAGATCTGCTTGTGAAGATAATTTTGTATAGAAAATACAGAAAGGAGAATTAAATTCAGAAGAATTAAGTGAAAGGAGAATTAAATGAAATATTTTAATAGAATGTTTTGAGTAACAATGTCATTTAAAATACTGCAGGAATTTGCACATATTTTAAATCATGAGCAATGTCAGGTATATCTGCTATTAACAGTATACATAAAATTGTAAGTTGTGCATCTATCTGTCTGTTTATTATCTCAGCACATAATCTCAGCACACTCACCTATTTTCTTTTCGTTAGAATTATTATAAAATTTCAAAAATAAAGACTATAAATATTAAAACTTCACTGCAAATTCTGAATTTTAAGTTTCTTGTATTATATAATCAGTATGAAAAATGGGCATACTGCTAGTCTATTATAAACTATCACAAAACTAACAACATTATTAAAATAATTTTTAAATATTTGCAGGAAACTGAATAATTTATGATAACAAATTAAGTACACTAGGCAAATGCAATGAGTGATACAAGCTAACCTGATTAAATATACATTTTAAACATTGAATGATTTTAAATACTTCACAATTATTTAACAAAACTTAGTTTTACAAGTGCCTAGGCAGTTTTCTTAATTAATCTGACAACAATAAAATTTTAAAACAAGCTAAGAACACTCTAAATGGTTTCTTGACTTTTTAATTAGCAATGAAACAATTTAGAATCCAGTTAGCTGTAACTGAAAAGAAATGTAGACAAGAAGGAATAATATAATTTAAATAATTTGAATGCCATATATTTAAAATTATAAGTAATTTTAAATGACATGATAATAAGCAAAACATGGTAAGCACTTATTTCTAAATAGCATTTACAATATGTAATAATGTATCCAATGTATTAATCTATTCAATGTAGTAATGTATCCAATGTAATAAGGTATGTAATCAAAGGTATGCAGGTCAAAATCATGGTCTTAGTAAATCATGGAAATAACAAATTAGACACTCGCAAAATACGATAAAAGAATATTGTCTAGAAAAAAAAAATCTGTTGTCCGTTAGCATTACATCCATAAGTCCACGTACTTCTTTGTGTGAGCTTCTGGGGGAGAATTTTCCAGACAAGGTCAGGTGAAATTCGAAGGCCAGATTTGGGCCTACAGAGGATGACACTGACCATTTTCGGGGGGGGGGGGGGGGGGGGGAGGGTTGTGCTCCGGCTTCTACTCTTGGAGGTGACATTTGAATCCCCTTAAAGCAAACCGTCGTTGATGTGTAGTATGGATGCTGTAAGGTTATTTCCCTACTTTTTGATGTTAAAATGTAGTTAAGACAGAAATAATCTTTGACATTTTAGTGTTAAAGTTCTTCAGGAAATCAGTTTGTGTAAAATGTATTGTTTATCAGTCTTATAAAATGAATAAGGCATTTTCTTTTATAGTATGAAAGCTTGCTCTAGATCACTTTTTCATTTGCAATTGCTCTATATACTCAAATGCTTGTAACTTTGATCTTGCAGATTTATTACATAACACCACTCAGATATTTTAAATATTCTAATATCTTGGTTCCCTCATTTATTAGTGGCAGACCAATTTTACAAAAGCAAATTAAAATTACTGGGGGAAATTATTTTTACACCATCTTATTGATGATCTTTCAAGCCAGATACAAATTTTCGATCCCCTGTACAGAAAATAATTGAACTCAGATCCTATTCTTTCTAATGTACATCCATCCACTAATTTGTTTATGTTGGCTCGATCAGGGTCTAAATTTTTAGTGCAAATGAGGTATTAGTATCACTTATATAAAGCTGCTAATGACCAGTGATTATACAGAAACATTTGCCTGTTAACTGTTTGGATTATCAAATATTTTGTGGTAACAAAACACAATGAAATTGATGGTCTTTATGAAAAAAAAAATTAACTTTTTAAAAAAATCATGAATAAATGTAGTTTTGTTTATTTTTCATCTTGTTTTGACCTAGTTAAACAAAATTCCTTTGATGCAAGTCAAATCACTCTAAAGCAGGGTGCTTTGACTTAGTTTTTATAATTATGAAAATATATAGCAATTCCTTAAAAAAATGATAGTGTGAGAGATACCTAGCATAAGTTGTCGAAAGTATGATGTATTTGAAATTGTGTCCTGTTTTTAAAAATGACAAAATAATTTTCCAAAATATATCAAACATTTAAAGTATTTTCCACAATGGCATTTTAGTTTTTATTCTTAGGCTATATTTTGTGCTATTTATAATAATTCTATGTTTTAAATATTAACATCTGTATAATTTTTATCATTTTTAGGGTTTATAAAAAACGATGCCTTGGAAGGATGAAAAAGCATATTGGTGATTTAGCATTACAAGCTGGTTTACCTTTGGAAGCTCTGTCATTATATGCAAATGCAGTTGAATATTTAAAATCTGGTCAAGACTGGTTATGGCTGGCAGCAGCTTATGAAGGACAGTGTGCAGCTTCTATAATTCTTATGTACCCTTCTAAAAATAGAAACGTTCCTCTACAAAGGAATTCATCTGTACCTTTAGGATTTCATTCTTCAAAAATCAAAAACAGTATGTAAAAAATTGTTTTTTTAAATGTTCGTAATTTAACCAATTTATTTTAAGCCTGCATGATATTTGATCCATTGAACCAGTAACAGTTACAGAACCAGTAAGGTCTAATGACATTTAAAAGTTAAATTTGAACCAAAATCAAATTTGTGTTATTAATTTATTTTAGATATAAACATTTTTTCAAAAAGCTTTATTTTAATTGTTAAAAGCACATGTAAAGAAATTTACTGTTTTTAGTAAAACAGAATTACTTAATCAAACATTTGCATAAATTAACTATATCAAGCTGAAAAGTGATCAGTGTGAAATGAAATGCCAAGTTCTGTTTTTGAAAGAATGTTCTAGAGATTTTCAATAGAATGTTCATATTGATCTGACGTGTATTATCTGTCAGGCTGTTTCTTCATTTAAAAAAAAAAAATAGGTAGCGAAATAAGAATTTTGATCTTAATTCCAAGACGTGTTTTGCACTTATCACTACAGTGAAATGTAGATTTGCATAAGACCAAAGAATAATTTTTTCTTAGCAAATTTCCATTCTATAGATATTTCAATACATTAATTTTCAAAAACCACAGTTTCTTCTGAGAATAATAGTTTCCTTATTGAACATAATTGACAGTAATTTTACTCAATGTCATAGAATAATTTTTTTTTCCACCCCATACTTTCACTATATTTATATTTTAAGTTTTCTGAGTTCTTGTGTCCAAAGACTTTTAAAAAACAGTATGTGCATTTAATTAGAGTTCCTCTTATTTATTTGAATTTTCATATTACACATGTATTAAAAATGTTTTTTTCAGTTTAAATGATATTTTATTGCTTTTTGTGTTTAGCTTCTTCAAATGCAAGCAAAAGTCTACCGGCTGGCATTGATGTTCAAGAATATAAACATTTAGGTAAAAACATTCTTAGTTTTGATGAGATAGCTGAAAAGTTTGAAGACTCTACTGTACATTATGGAAAAGTGAGTAAGGCTAATGAAAAAGTTAATTATAGAAATGTGTTGTTACAATTGCAATGAGAGAATAAAAGAAATATAAAACTTTCACACTTTAATGTGTCTCATTTTTTAACATGATCCATATTTATTGGACATTTCTGGCTTGTTGTAGCATGTTTACTTTTCTTTGTCATCAAATTTGAAAAGGGGCTACATTTTGTGAAATAATGTTTAATGCAGAATTTGGTTCTTCATGAAATATGCAAAATATAGAAATTTTTGCATGTGAGTTAAAAGTTTAAGGCTTGAGGAAGTTTGAGTACACAAAACTTTACTAATTGGTGCATTCAATTTTGATAGAGAATTAAAGGAAAAGAAAGAAGCTCTAGCATTTTGTCTATGTTTACTTTTTAGTTATTTCATCTATCACCATGTAGCAATGCTAATATTCTTATGTTAATATTTCTAAACTGTTTTTTGTACGTATTGAAAATAAATTCGGAGAGGAAAATCATTGTATTATTTTCATGCTATACAGTCCAGTGCACCATTCTGTCTACTATGACATTTTTTCTGTGAACCATTCTTTACAAATTGCAATTGAATGGAGTCTAACTCTCCATTTTGTAAAGAAAAGTGATTTGACGCATGTAATATGTCAACAAATATAAAAACCCATATTGGAAACAGGCTTTAAAATGCAAAATGTAAGAAACACAATGTTTTTACAGCCCTAAAAACTGACTTGTTAATTTCATTAAAAAAAAATCCAAGTATTTTAATAAGCAGTTTAACAAGTTTGAACATCCATTCAACTATATATATTTTTAGATGTTTATCTGACTTCTAAAGAATAACAAAAAAATATAATTAAGGAACTTTATATATCATACCTTTTCATTAAATAATGTAGTTTATGAATTTGAGACTAAAATATTTAATGTTAAATTATATAATAATAGGGGAAATTAATATTTTTTGTATGTGTTTCCTTGGACTGATAAATGACCCCAAGTAACAATCTAAATTGTTCAGATCCTAAACAATCTGCTATTGAAATTTTTATCTGAGATGTACTATTGGAATGTATTTTTGTATTTTGGATGTACTTTCACTATTTGATATGTTTATTACTGATATGTGTATACTTTGTACACTAATATTTGGGAAAACATTCACTTTTTATTCATTTAATGAATAAAAAGTGATCTATGCATGTTTTGCATGAGCATAAATTTTGACCTAAATCCTTAACCTATTTTCATATTAAATTACTATTTGTTTGATATTTCATAAGTTAAAAAAATACTATAGTCTCAAAGTTCAGCCATGTCACTATCTGTTTAGCAGTCGTAAGGGGACAATGTCATCAGATTGTTTCTTACACAGCTTCTGAACTGCTAGTGACACAATCAGTTTGATTTATTGATTCTAAAACCCTAATTATGATTGAGGTATACTTTTTATGTTGCAAGAGTCATTAACTTCTCATACTGTATTGAGGGACGGTAGTGTGAATTTGACTTACTTATGGGTTTACAATAGAAATATCCACCACTGAGTGTTGTTGACAGGATAACCCAGCACAGCTAAGACTCACAAATGGAACGAGTGCTAAAAGAGCCAACATAGTGCTATAGTATTAATGAAACACTACTTAAGTACCCAGACTTAAGATTGTACACATCACCCCATAAGGTGACAACCTGGGATGCAAGAATTCAGAGCCACATGGTTCCAGGAAAACAACAATTTATCTTCCAGGGGAAATCCCCTGATTGAGGGCATGTTACGCAAAAGGGGCCCAACCCAACTAAGTAGGGACTGGCACACCCAACGGTAGCATGAAACCAACAAAATATCGAAAGCAGTAACTTCTGAAAATAGAGAGTTACAATCAAGGATGACTAATGTTTAACAATGTTAGATTTTGAATTTTAACTGAGGATTTGACTTTTCACCACTAGGTAATTATGCAGAGGCAGTATATAATTTAAAGATGCACTGTTGTAACCCGAACTTTAGCCTGTACTGCCAGTCTGAGATAACCTAGGGAGATAAATATAATTAATAGAACACTGAGCTTAAGATGGGCTAGCAGAAATAACCTAAAAAGCCAGGTAAGAAAAGAAAGTAAAGACAAAAGGAGGAGAGACTATAAAACAGAATAACAAAGAATAGAAGGCATAGAAAAGCGCTACTCTAGTTGAACTTACTCAAGTAGGTGATGATGGCCAAGGTGTGGGTGAGGCCATATACGGTAGTATGCTTACTCACGATCTTAAGTAAAACTTACAAACAAAATTAGGAGATAATACTAATGGATGTATTAATATAGCACTAATAATAGAGCTAATAATACTAATAGAGCTAGAGCACTAATTAACTAATTTGGCCAGAGGTCAAAAGATGGGAAGGGCTAAGATAATAAATAAAACAAATTAATAAGATAATTTATAAAACTAGAGAACTCCATGGCAGGAAACACTAAGCATTGACACAGATCTTATCTGTTAAACTGATTAAAGCTAGAAATGAGAGAGAAAGAAGACATATTAAAGAGTTATGCTTGAAGTGGTGGCATGGCGATGGCACCAAGAACTTTTCTTTTTGCTTGCTCAGCCTTTGTTGCTTGGTGGGCTCTGTCTTGGAGAGACTAATCTTTCTGGCAAAACTTCTTTCCGGCAATATAACTTTAAAATGAAAATATTTATCCAGTGCAATAATACAAAAATACTAATTATAAGGGAAAAACTAATGAGGCATACACATTAACATGTGTAACCCTTGTTGTGCATTGGGGCACCTCCCTTAACTATATGATATGTACGCCCTCTCCCCCTCCCTCCAAAGCAGAGGTGTTATTTGGACAAGAGGAGAGAAAGGAAGGAGAGCAAGATTGGTAAAAGAAATAAAAAGAGAGAGGACGGGGAGAGTTGAAGGGAGACAGAAAAGGCGAATGACCAATCAGAATAGGTCCGAACCAAGCTGACTTACACTCTCCATGCTGGGGAACAACCACCAGATTCCAACCCCCCCCCCCCCCCCTTTGTGGGAACGTCCTTCCAGCAATTCCCAGTCACATCTGCCCATGACTTGTCATATTGTAATAAGCATTAATCTCGCTTATCAGTAACAAATTCAACACTAACTGCTATTCTAAATCTCAATTGATGTCGTGATTTTCAAACATGCACATATGTACCACAGATTATAAAATGAAGCAAAATTATAAAAGAATGGAGATAGTTTTCTATTTCATCGTATTGTATGTATCACAGGGAATGGCTTGTATTTCTGCTAGTATTTTTTATATTGTGTAATATTTATAAGAATTAATGAAATTTTAAGTGATAATTTCTTAATATATTTACATATTTTGCTGAAATTAATATGAAAATTATAATTTATTTTACAGTATCAAGGGGCTATTGTAGTTGAGCTAGAATGTAGTATGACAGCTGCAAGATTCTTAGCAATGCAAGAGGTATATTTGAAACTTTAGTTTAATTTTTTTTTACACTACAAAACTTTTTAATTAATTATTAATGCCATTTTGAAAATCTCATAGATGTTTATTTGATGCAATATGTTTAATTTCACATTTTCGCAGATGTATTTGTTCATTCTCTTTTTGTTTTAATAATTTCAGTGGCATGTAAATATTTGTTTCCTATAATTGTTGTTTTAAATTCTTAGCCAGTACCTTAAATATTTAATTTTTTCATTACTTAGTTCAAAATAAGCAGTTTATCGCTTATGTATATCCATATTTTGTTCATTCAAATTTTTAGCTCTGAAATCAAAATCTACTAAAATATTTTTTGCATCCCAAAGTTAAGCATTGTTAATGAATAGTTAAGAGGAAAATCATATTGTTAAATGTGTAATTGCATGGTCTGTGTAAAATGTACAATATGTAGTATATCAAGTAATCCAATTTGTTTTATTTCTCTGTTTATGAAATAAAAGTAAAACTTATTTGTATTTTTAGCCTGTATATCCACAGGAGTAATCCTTCTCAGACCATTATTTTATACAGCTGGAGTTTATCAGTTATTTGATGCTGCTGTTAGGATTTATAACAAGAAGTTTACCCAGAGTTACTACTAAGCTAGTCATTGGTAGATTGCAAAATTGACCTTACTACTTAGCTATAAAATTCTTTAGATCTGTCTCATCTGAATTGTAATAAACTTTGATTTCTGCAATAGGTATTACATCTCCCTGTCTATAAAAGATGTGTAATACTTACATTATTCAAAAGAAATATCAGTAAATTTGTCTTAAAAATTGTGCTATTGTTTCTACTTCATTCTTATATTTTTATAATTTATTTTTTAAAGAAATATCTGGAAGCTTCAGAATGCCTAAAGAATGTTGTATTTTCTGCCTTACCCCAAAGTGACACGGAAAAGGTAATTTATTTTCATTATGCAACCAAATTCGGTTATAATAACATTCAAGAGACCACCAAAATGTTGACGCTATAACCAGTAATTAATTTTAAAATGTTGGTATATAGTATAAATTTTATAAATGGCATTATTAATGTATATAGTACTTTATTTTTAAAACTTCTGTGTTTTGGAAAAAATTTAGACTAATACAAGAAGAAATCAAATGTTTAAATATAACAAAGATTTTCATAGGCATCAAATTTTATGAAAAGAAATCTGTAATTATCTTTTGAGTTTATGTAAAGTTTGTTAATATCATCGTCTACTGTTGCAGTCCTTATAAGTACTTTTGGATCTCCACTTTTAGTCTTGTAAAGATTTTCTATTATATCAATAACTTCTATGGCATTATTTGTGCTTGGTATTAATTCCATTCAATCATTCTCATCATTTTCTTCAGCAGTATCCGAAGATGATTTGAACTTCTCAACTATGTTATTATCTGTGTCTCCTCTATGTGAGATTAATATTGATGAATTCGTCAAGTTCGAGAATGTTTCATCTGCACAATATTTCAAAGATTGGAGGTCGTTGTAGGGATTCATGGCAAAATTTAGTATGTCATTCAGCATTAATGACAAAAATGTGGTGAGGGAGTAAATTGCTTTGCAAGAAAGAACTGAAAACATGCAATTTTTCATTGCTGAGAGAAAAAAAAAATTCCCAGAAAGATATCAACATAAAATGTCCCTGGATTATAATATGCAATGACTTATTTGATGTAATATCTAAGTTCTTTAGAAATTTTATGATATTATAACCAAAGCAAAATGTTCTTAATTCTTGAGGGGATTTCAGAATTTTGATGAAATAGCAAAGTTATTGTGGCAACCAAGGTTGTTATAACATTGTTTGACTGTATCTAGATATTTTTTCTGGAGAATTTATGAGATGTTAGTTTTTTTTATTAAATTTTTATAATATGTGGATTATATATAGAAATAGCTGAAGCTTCCTCTTGATTTTCTCGTACATATATATTCCATATTGTTTGAGTGTACGTGTCAATCAGTATCAGAATACAAAAGCTGATGTGGGCAGCACATAACTTTCCATACAGACTGAAAATAATTTTCTCTTTCATAAAGCACTAAATTGAGTTTTAATTGCACCAAATAACATGTATATTTATTTGAAATTTATTGAATTTGAAGTTTTAATTCAGTTTCCTTAAATCATACCCCTTAATATGATGAACCTGAGTGTTAAATATTTTGTGTAACTTTTAAAATACTTTTAAAAATTAACTATTGAAAATGTATTTAATTTATTGAGTTTACGTGTCAATCAGTATCAGAATACAAAAAAGCTGATGTGGGCAGTACATAACTTTCCATACAGATTGAAAATAATTTTCTTTTCCATAATGCACTAAATTGAGTTTTAATTGCTCCAAATAACATGTATATCTATTTGAAATTTATTGAATTTGAAGTTTTAATTCAGTTTCCTTAAATCATACCCCTTAATATGATGAACCTGGGTGTTAAATATTTTGTGTAACTTTTAAAATACTTTTAAAAATTAATTGAAAATGTATTTAATTAAGAAAATATCATGTAAATAATGCAGCTTTTGCCTTTAGTATCAGAAAAATAACAAACTATTTAAAAAATTTTCAGTTACTTGAAAAATGAAATCTAATTTTGAATAAAAATGATGAGGTTGAAACTAGTGTCACTAATTCTTATTATTAACACTAGTTTGCAATGCTTATTCCACTGGGAATACGCATTGAAATGTCGATTCCCTCAAATATGCCCCTGTTTGTATAGTATACCTTATTATTTGACAAGCTTAATACAAATAGAAATAGATTGATACGTTTTCTTTTAAAAATGCATACTGTAATAATGTTTATAATTATTTTTTAGATGCATAGATTTAATGCATTGGCTCAAGTCTATACAGAGATAGGATTTCACAGAAAAGCATCTTTTTTTAAAAGAATTGCTGCAATGAGATGTGTTGCTCAAACAAATCCAGATCCAAATTGGACTAAGGTATGTAGTATTATTAACATTTCTTTTTTTTTTTTTATTAATTTCAGAATCATTTATCAAAGATTGTTATATTCTAGTGCTATTACTTGCTGCTTGAATCACTAGGAGGATTTAAGTTACCTTTGGATTCTAAAGAATTTCCTAAAGGTATATATTATGTATTTCATCAACAACAAATCTGTGAATTTTTTATAGTAGATGTAACAATGTGATATTTTGACATTGCATTAATATATATACAGATTGTGTAATTTTGTTTTTAAATTAAGGTATACACATTTAAAATTTTATATATGGAATTCTAAGTTTTTTAAATTTAAAAACATAATTTTTTGAATTTGTGAATAATTCTGACATCTGCTGATCCCAAGAAAAGGTTACTTTTAACATAGAAAAGCAAGCTCGTTTATTTCAACGGATTCAAGAAAAACACTAAATTAATGAACTCAGTTTAAAGGATCGTATAATTTTACGACTTTTTTGTTCCACATTTCTCGCCTTTCACTTAGTATATTTTGCAAATATTTCTTGTTCTTTTCTCCATATTATTCTTTTGAATGTAGTAATTTAAGGTATTGGTAAAGCATGTTGTAGGAGAAATAACTGTAAAATTTGTTATGGTGGCTTTACTGTGGAGTTTAAAAGTTTTGCTGTTTAGCAAGTTACATGGATATTTCATAAGTCATACAGAAAAAGCAATAAACCTAATGCAGAAATATTAGAAATTGTGACAAGGGTGATAATTATGAAAAAAAGAGAGATCTGGTATCAAGTGTTAAAGACCCTGTTGTGATTTCTTTTTTAAAATATTCAAAATATGAAAAATCTATTAACAATATTTGCTCTAAAAATCTTTTGTTTTCAGAAATAATTATTACTCAAAGATAATTATTTATTTTTTAAACTAAAACTTTCCAGTTTTCATACTATTCAGTTTTTCTAATTCTGACTATGTGGCAGAATTGTTTATCTGTCAGCCTTTTTACATAAAAATTTATTTATTGCGGTGGGCTTAGTCAAAGGTATCATCTAAAACTTTTGCCATTAGTGGCTCAAAATAATTACTTTATCAAAAAGATCTTAATGGGGTTTCTGAACCTTGCCTATGCTGTTACATGTTTTTATATTGAACAACAATAATTTTGAAAGAAATAAAATGGTGATAGTGTAGTTATGTGAGTAGTTTTTGTTTGAATAATTTATATATTTACAGTTTCACTCTGAACTTTTACAAATCTTAATCTCATAACCTTTTTATGTGAAAATTATAAGCCCTTTAGTTGGAAATATATTTCCTTTAAAATTCACATTAAAAATTGTATGAATTAACAATAAAGTATTAATTTATGAACTTGCAGTTTTGGAACTTCTACAAAGCATTAATTATTTTAATTTATTATTGGTTATTCTATTTCTCAAATAAGTTATAGTTACCTTCATACAAGAAAAACACCATTCAGCAGCAGCTGAATTGACTAGAATAACTAAAATAACATTTGCTAGCTTAGAGAACTGGGAGAAATCTTCACTATAGCAAAATCTTATCTATGCCTATAATACAAGATGTTTATAATTTATCATGAAATACTTAAATTACAAGAAATTTGTTATAAGATCTTCGTTATCTATCAATTTCACCTCATCTTTGTTATAAAAATTATCAAGAATTGCTGAGTACATCATATTTAATTATGTCTTTGAATGATAAGTTATAATTCCTGAGTTGAAAAATTATACCAAGTGCTTTTAATTGAAGAATTTCTAAAAACTCTCTTCAGGAAAATGAACTATTAGATTTTTAAATATATTTGTAATTTCTACATTAGTTTTTTCCAACATATTTCATTTTCTACTTCATCGTGCTTAAAATTAGATCTGGATGTTATAAACTGTATAGTGGTTCACCAGTCTCATCACCAGCATCTGTACTGTACTATTCTATAAATATCTGATGCACTCCTTTATTTTTAATATTTGTAATCTAGAAATGTAAGATATAATCAAGGGTTTCATTTTAGTAAAAACATGTTCAACCTAAAATAAGTCAGTATTTGTTGTAATTAGTTGGAAGATGTCAACACATCTCTAGTTAAACTGGAAATGATTGTTTCAAAACTAATTTCCTTTTTGCAGATATTCTCTATGGTTGGCCAGGTATTCAGATTCAGATGTTGCTTGACCTTGTTGGTGTAGCTGAACAAATGAACAATCAAGCTGTTGCTGTGAGGTATACCCAATACTTTTTCTCGTCATCTGTTTCTGAAATTTTTTCTATATTTCTTATATATATATATATATATATATATATATCAATAATGCCCTATATTTTTAATCTGTGGATTTTTTTACTTTTTGAAGCAATCCAGTCCTTAAAAATAGCACAAAAGAGCACAAAAATAGCACAAAAGAAACCTCGGGTAGCCAATCATGCTGCACAAAGATTTCCCATACTTTCGATAAGGGTTTAGATGAGTTGTGTGCTCACAGAGTTCCAAGCCTCATGGAGAGCAGTTTTCAATCCCGGAATGGAGCTTAGTGGGTAGCAGAGGACTGCAAGATGTCTCCCGAGCATATCTCACACATGCTCTATTGGATTCAGATCAGGAGAGTTGGCAGGCCACTGAGTGTTCTGGATATCTTCAGTTTGAAGGAAGTCGTTGACCAAAACTGCATGGTGGGGAGGCTCATTATCATGCATGAATATGAAATCAGGAGCACCTTGAAACAATCAAACGGTCGTCTCTGTATCTCTGACTGGTAACCGACCCTGTGTCAAAGATGTGGAGGTCTGTTGTAGTTGAGACCCAGACCATCCGACCTACCAGAAAGGTGTAAGGTAACAGTTTGGACAGTCATGAAGTGCCACCCAATTTAGACCAGAACCCAGTGGGGGAGGCATCCACAGAGGCCATACCCTCCTTGCGGCCATTCACCCCCAAATGGAAATTCTCCCCCAAATGGAAAACAATGTCTTTCTGTGATGTTTCCCGGGTGAAAATATGTTCCACGTTTTCTCCAGATCATGGTAAGACGTGAATCAGTTTGTAGGCTAAACCTGGACTCATCACTGAACATGACATTGCCCCACTGTTGTCCACTCCACTGCCAATGTTCAAAACTCCACTGTAAATGCATGCATTTCTGTTCAGACATCAGGGGGATGCAAATGGCTGTTCATCTGGCATAGAGACCAACTTGTCTGAGTCTCCTGTAAATGGTTTGTCTCGAAACAGTGACTTCTGTGGTGGCTATCGGAGCTGAACCCAGTTGTGTGACAGAACAGTTCCTCTGACGTCGCACAGTTATCACCAAATGTTGGTCTTGCCGAGCAGTTGTTGCCCTTGGCTGACCTGGTACTGGTCACCGGGTAATATCTCCAATGGTTTGTAACCTCTGCCACAGTCTGGAGATAACACACTAAGGTGAGGCACATTCAGAATTCGAGACATTTCGGTTTGGGATCGACTAGATTCCAGCATTCAAATAATTCATCCCTTCAACAACATGTCCAGTTGGCATCTTTGTGACATCTTTCGTCCTTTTTGATTGTTAACAATGCTTCATACCACAGCAGTTGTGAAATTCTGCCTCAACTGGCCATGCCGCTCGAGGCCGTTTTATACTCATTCCAACGTGTGTCGGTGCTTTGCGCATGTTGACGTCAATTGAACTGTTTTGCATATGAACAATGATTTACCTTCGTCCCACGATTCTCCACAACTGATTGTGAACCATTGTATCCATATTTACTCCAGATTTTTTGCATTTTATAAATTATGCTTAACTTTTGGACATGAGTGTATGTAATAGTATTAACAGGCATTTTCAAACATAATGAGTCTTCTTGATAATTAGTAAGGAAGCAATTATTCCTGCAAACATAAAACTGACTGTTGATTTTGCCTTTGCTTGTGTTTATTTTTAAAAATCACCCACTTTTACAGATACTCATAAAACTCAATGTGTGCTAAGAAATTGTGAAATGTTTTTATTAAGACATCTGAAATTGATTGTCGAGGAAATTTGTTAGTATTTTGAAACTATATGAGCTAATTTTATTAATTAAATTCAAATAAAATTTGATCCAACTGCTTTGAAAGTAACAGTGAATAAGACTGGAAATAAGAATACTATAGCAAAAAAGGACACAAACTGTTTGTGTTTGGGGTTTCAATTTCTATTGCTACTACCTCACAGTAGCAAATTCCTGCTTTGGGAGTTTCAGGTCTTATTAATTATTTCTTTGCCTACCACCTTGCAATTGTATCTTAGCATTTGTTAAGAGCACACTATTCCTAACTTGTAGAAAAGGGCACGTAACACCCTTGAAACAATTGTCACCTAATTTTTTTATATCTGCTTTCTTCAAGAAAGTACTAGGGAGTTGCATATTATTAAGTGCCTATATTTTCTTAATATATATTTTAAATTATCTATGCTTTATATCAATGCAGTATAGTACTATAATTTTCAAAAGAGCTGTAGCAGCATAAACAGCAATATAGGTTTATCAAAATTTCTGGCCTGCAGAACTTATGAATATAATAATCAGTATCTATTGATTTCTCTCTTTCATGCTAGAAATGTTTGTAAGAACTCTGAATTCTGTGTATGGCTTAAATTTGGCTTCTGCAAACTTGAAAAATAAAAATCTTTGTATATGTATGTGTATATATATATATATATATGTATATATATATATATATAATATAAATAAATTGAATTTTAATTTACTTGTATTATATATACCTGAGATTGATCATTTATTGAAAAGTTCTGTATAGCAAAAATGAAAAAAAGATGTCTGAAGTGATTATTTGAAATCAATAGTGACTATATGACAAACTTGTGAAAATGATAGAGAACATTATAAATAAAAAATTATAAATAAAACAGGTACTAAATTGGTATAAAATACTCCTGTTTCCCTGTTCTATATATAAGTTAAGGAATTAAAAAGAAATGACATGTGGTAAGGATTTGTTAAAATATCCCTTAACTACATCCTTAGATTAAAATTTTTATTTTGTGTTATAAAACATATATGTAATACAAGTACTTAAGGTATTAATCCCCTTGTTCCCTGCATAAACATACATGGTGTAAAGCAAGAATAGTGTATAAGATGAAAAGTTGCAAAACAGAAAAAAAAAATTTGCATGTGGAGCTATGCCTTTCTGGCTCCCCAAAAAATTTTTTAATACGAATAAATTGGAAAAAGTGAAAAGCATTTCCGAAACCATGTACTTTATCTAGGGCCATATCTGGTTCGTTAATGTTGATTCTATATGTCTGTGTACATTACTGTAAATTGCATTACAGAAGTAATGCACATGGCCCATATATATACACAGTGAAACCTGGTAAAGTGACTACCTTTGTATATTAACCACCTGGCTAAAGTGGCCACTTTTTTCAAAGTGACTATACCATTTTCATATACAGTACAGGATCTGTTATCCAGAATGCTTGGGACTTCAAGCATTCTGGTAAGGGGTTTTCCCATAATTCGGAACACTTTTTCTAAAACTTACTGGAATGGTCTCAAAAGTCGTTATAGAAAATTATAATTCGTTTTAAAAACATAAATGTATTAAATAAAGCTTTTTTACAATCTATATGGAAAATATACTTGGTTAACTAAAATGCAAATTACATGTATTAGTGTTTAAGAAAATTTTTGAAAAAAAAAAAAAATGGTCTGAAAAAAGTTGATTATTCAGGCTAGTTATTAGAAGTCTTTTTTTGGAACATTTCAATTAAAGTAGGCTGTTTAAACTGTCTATATTTCAAAAGTTGCTCTTGAATTTTGTACACAGACATTATTTGTTGCTCTGTATAAAAACTCCATTGTTCCATGCCACGTATTAATTCAGCTGTCAAGTCCATCATTCTTTTTGTAGAAATTTTATTTTGTTCATCAACAGTTTGTTCTTTGTCACTATCACTTTCAACTAAATTTTGATCTTCATTTACTACCATTTCACAAATTTCACTGTCTGTCATATGTAAAGTGACAGGCAAATCTATGTCAATATTTAAACAATCGTTAACTGCTTCTTCATCCAAGAAACTTTCAGCGCTAGACAAGCCTTTTGCATATTGCAGCAATTCCTCCACAATTTGTTTGTCTTTTGCTATCCGAAAGCCTTCAAAATCTGATTCATCATCATCATCTAAAAATATTGTTGATGGCCACAAGTTATGCCATCCATGGACCAGTGTATTTTTTTCTACTTTTTCCCATGCACTCGCAGTGCTCCAAATGGCATCTTTAACATTAAAGTTAGACTGGAAATCTTTTACTCCACTACCATTGTTGCATTACATAAGGATTTTTTTTCAGAAACTCACTCTTGGAGAGATTCTTGAATGAGCGAAGAATTCCCTGATCTAGAGGTTGCAGAATTGAAGTGCAATTTGGGGGTAGAAATGTGGCAATCGCATTATCTTTGTTCAAAAGTTCAGGATGAGGGTGAGCAGAACAATTATCTAACACTAATAAATTTTTTGCATCAATAGGAAGTCCTGTAGAAGTGCAGTGAGCTCTGGCTTCCTTCACAAAATGATTTTCAAACCAATCTTGAAAAATGTCTCTTGTAATCCAAGCTTTTTTATTTGCTTTATAAATTACAGGAAAGACATTTATGCCTTTAAAAGCTCGGGGGTTTTTGTTTTTTCCTATCACAAGCAATTTTGTTTTGTGTGTGCCTGCTGCATTTGAACACCCAAGCACAATCAGTCTTTCCTTTGAATCTTTGAAGCCACTTGCAGTGGACTCTTCTGGGAGAGCAAGAGTTTTGCGTAGAAGATATCTCCAATATAATGAGGTTTCATCTGCATTATAAACTTGCTCAGGAGACAGATCTCTCCTCATTAACTATGGAAAAAAATGTGTTCACATATGTTTCAGCAGCTTCAAAATCAGCAGAGGCCTTTTCACCAGAAATTTTGAGAATTTTAGAGGGAATTTTTCACTTCGTCGTTGTTTAATCCATTCCATCAACACTTTATCTACAGTGGCATTTTTTGCTTGATGCAGTGTTTTCCTCTCCGACATAAGTTATGGTGTATCAGCATCAGCATAAAACTTCAAAATTTTATCTTTTTGCTTCCTTAAATCATAAATTGTGGAAAGGCCCACACCATATTCATCTCCTAATATTTTAGCAGAAGCACCTTTGTCCATACTTTTAAAATAGTCACTTTATCTTTTATAGATAATGAAACACATTTTCTTTTTGAACACCTTTCCTCAGATGATGGTCGTTTAGACATAATTCAAACCAAAAATGTAAACTACGAATTTCCTTGAAATGTATCATAACTTAGAAGAAACTAACAGCTCTCAGATTGATCTAAGGTAAAAACAACATGAGTACTGATAATTTTCATGCCTCAGAAAATACTGCAAGCAATTTCGCCCTCGCAAACAGTTGAAGTGAGAAAAATGTATCTTCCAAATCATTATTTTATAATATTAATATTACTAATTAAGGCAAAAAATCATTTGGCGGGATTTTAAACAAAAAACCACCACTATTTGGCGCAATTTTTTGCAAATAATTGAGTGTTTGTGCAAAATTTGGCATTATTTTGCCGCATTCCGGTTTTTGGAGAGTCTGGATATTGGAATGCTGGATAAGAGGTCGCGTACTGTAGTAACCACTGCTATTTTCATAAAGTGACGAATTTTCACGGTCCCAAGGGTGGTCACTTTAACCAGGTTTCACTGTATATATATGGCCCATATTATATACATATATACAGGGTGTCCAGTGCTATCTGTGCCCAATGGCTATTTCCTCAACTGTTAGCCACAGAGATACACTTCCAATTGCAAAAATGTTTTAAACTTTAAAATCTATTATCTTAGAAACAGTTTAAATCAGTAAATGCATTTCTGAAAGAAATACAAAATATAAATTTTTATATAGGCCCTAGGACCTACTAATTATATTTAGAAAAATCATTCTCATACAATTTTATGCAAAATAAAAAAAAATCATTCTTTTACAACCAAAATTGATAGACTTATAGCTGTTTAAAGTTGGAGCACTTTTTGTGCTGAGAAATGGTTAATACAGTCCCTGATTGGTTGGTTGCCTGGAGAAATGGTCAATACGGTCTCTGATTGGTTGGTTGCCTGAAACGGGACATTTTTGTGTGGAAAAGCGACTTAAGTCATAAAGTTATGCTTCATAACTCTGTGAATTTTGGTCGTAAAAGAAAGATTTTTTTTTATTTTGCATGCAATTGTATGAGGACGATTTTTCTAAATATAATTGGTAGGACCGGGGGACTGTATAAAAATTTATATTTCGTATTTCTTTCAGAAATGTATTTATTGATTTAAACTGTTTATAAGATAATACATTTTAAAATTTAAACAATTTTTGAATTGGAAGTATATCTCTGTGACTAATGGTTGAGGAAATAGCCATTGGGCACCAATAGCACTGGACACCCTGTATATATATACATGGTGAATTGCACCTAATCTGCCAAACGAAAGGGAGTGATAGAAGAGCCCATGTGCAGTGTAAAACACCATAGCAACCCTGTCCTATCTAACCTATTCCGAGTTATGGTGGATAGAAGGAAAGTGCATCAAGTCTGAGAAAACCCAAATTTGTGGGGTTTCTGAAAGATCTATATGTAAAATAAGTTCATAATTGGAAAGAGCAGAAAAAATCCCATAAGATGACACCATTTCTTTAGATCATATAACGCAGTGGTACTCACTATGCCGCTGGGGCACATAATTAAAATACGCATACATTGATAGAAGACCACTGATATAAAGGGACAAATTTTGTTACAAATGCAATTCACAAAATGCAATTCACAAAGCATTCTCAAAATGTTTTCCTTCAACTCCAATACATAACTGAGCTCTTCTAATAATGCTTCTGTAAATATTTCGGAGTTCTTCACCACTAATATTGTTGCAAGTATTAATTATCTTTTGTTTAAGGTCAATTGCATTTAGTGAGCAAGTATTATAAACTAGTGTTCAAAGACGAACCCATAAGTGAAAATCGAGAGGGATTACATCAGGGGATATGGGGGCCATTCTGTGGCTCCTTTCAAACCAATCCACTGTTTATCAAAGTTTTCATTAAGCCAGTTTGTTACAATTATAGCCTGGTGTGCAGGCACGCCATCTTGTTGATAATACATGTTTTTTAGAAGCGATAATGCCATCTTCATAAAATCTGTTACAGTACTATATAAAATAAGCTGCATGTATTTTTCAACTGTAAGAGTCTCTTCATAAAATACAGGACTAATCAGTTTTCCATTCCAAATTCTGCACCATGCAGACACAGAAAACTTTCTCTGGTGATGTATTTCACGGACAAAAAATGGTTTCGTATTATTCCAATAATGATCGTTGTGAATATTGATTGCTCCATCTTCCATAAATAAACATTCATCAGTCAGTCCACAGAATGTTCTTAACAAAGTTCGAATTGATGTTTTGTTGGATTAACAACCAGTTGCAGAATGTTACACACTAGTCAAAAACGGAGGGATGAAGTGCTTGAAATCTATGAATACAAAATGGATGCCAATGGTATTTTCTAAATGTTCTAGTAATTGACATCCTACATAGCCCCAAAGTTTCGCTTACTTTTCGAATGCTTGTTCGGGAGTTGAAAGAAAAACATGTGATGATGTCAGTTTCTTGGTCCTCTATGTACAAACGTTTTCTTCCAGGGCCAGGTCTTGGATGAAATGAACTGGTAGTTCTTAGTCTCCTCATCATCCGATAAACAAATGTACATGAAATTTCTGGCAAGTTTGGATATCGCCATCGAAAATCCCGAGCTGTTTCTGCAGTATTTTTATTACACAGAGCATAAATCATTGTTAATGCTAAAAGCTCGTTATTTGTTAAAAATGCCATAATGCACAATTAGTTACGTGTTCTTAATTCGTCAATTCAGAACTAAACATACTGACTATTCACTGAATGATTTCTAATCTTTATTTTGGTAAAGTATTAAAAAAAAGTTTAGTTGTATTGAATAGAAATAATACTGAGAATAAATACATAAATTAAAAAATAAATCATCTGCATTTCATTCTTCAGTTTTTTAAAATTATTTTGCTATAAACATTTGAAATGGCTAAATTAGAGTTAAAGGAAAGAAAAAATTTGTATGTTCTATTCTTCATTTTGAAAAATTATGTTAAATTTCAAAATCAAATACATACTTTCATTTGTTTACTTATTTATTTTAATTGTTTTAAATAAAAAATGGGATGTCTCAATGTGAAAAGTACTTAAGAATGCATGATTGCATCGTGAGCCTACTTGGAATTCACAAAAATGTCTCCTATGTATTATCATCCAGTTTGATCTTTTTTTGTGATGTCACAAATTTACATTTATAATTTGATATATGGTCTCCATCACAATCTTCAATTTTCAATATAACTCGCTCAATTTTAAAGATACAGATATGCGGGTTTTTTTTAATGATCTTGTTGCATTAAAAATAAAAACTTTCTGATTGACCAAATTTGTCTAAGGGAGTCGTATAAAAATTAAAAAAGTGTAATTTTTTGAAAATTGATAGGGGACTATTTTATTAACGTAGTCTTATTTCCTACCTTACTTTCAACATGTTTGCAATTTACATTGCCCACTTATCTCCAAGAGGTAAAGAATTAAAGTGCATTTCAATCTTTTTGGGACATCCTGTAGATGCACTGCAATGTTGAAAATGTGGCATATGGCAAAAATAATCATTCAAATTATTAGAAATTTGGCTCCTCTGTAATATAATAAATAGAACTTTGAGCAAATAGAGCAAATAGAACTTTGTCATCTATGAAAACAGCATATATAAAAATGTATTATTTTCCTGGCAGTATTCTATTGGGGCATTTTTCATCTTAATATATATATATTTTAGAAATGTACCCATTATTGACCGAGAGTTAAATCAATTAATCTAAAAAAAATAACAAATAAAATCATATAAATAAAAGTGAAAATTGCACACAATCCATACACATCCGGTCGTCCAAATAGTTACTCAAGTCCTCTGGATGAGTCGGACGGCCTGGGGTTTCCACACAATCCATACACAACCTGTGCAAAGGCATCACCTCCAAATTATCTCCTTGCCTCTATCTTTAAAATGAATCTGATCCCATTCATTTAAAAGATTAAAAAATAAATCCTTCCTCTAGTAGAGAAGGCTTCTGTGTCTTTAAGCATATGCACAGCTGTCGAAACAAATGGAGAAATTATAACCTGCTTGAAAATGTGTAGCATCAAAAACCTTACGGGTTTGCTTGCTTATATAAACATTATAATTAATGACCAGATGGCTTCAGGAAGTTTTTGTTTTGGAACATTGTATAATAAAAGAGTTGCTGTCAAATTATAAACATCCGATTGCCAGTTAATTTTTTTATATCGCAGTATAAAAACTGAGGATGTTTTAAACACATAGTATATTTTTAAAAAATTCACGAAAATTTGTCTATTAATCACATTAATTCCATTCAAAGTTTGTTTGAAAAATAATTTCTTGATCTTTTCGATGGCAACAAGATGGAAAATCTGTGATAATATTTTCAGTCCCTATGAAACCGATTTGTGTGAACATCAGGTTTAAACTTAAAATAACTAAAAAATGAATTAAAATTAAAAAATATATCAAGATGCCCTACCTCTACTGCTTTTCAAAAATCTACTGGAATGTTCTACAGTACTGTTGCAGAAATTTATAATTCAAGTTTTAAGCATAAATGCATTACGTAAAGCTTTATTTTGCAATCTATATGGAAAAGTATACTTTTTAAAAGAAAATTATATATTTAAATATATGATATGTAATTAAATTAAAATCAGATCTAGTTAAGAAAAAATTATGAAAAGGATCAAAACATGAAACAAGTTGATTATTGATGCTTGATAGAATGCATATTTACACTAAAGATAACATTTACATTACTGCCAACTCTCCCGGTTTTTCACTATATCTCCCGGGTAAGTCTCTCAATCTCCCGGTTTTCACTCAGCTGCCCTTATTTTCCCCCTTTCTAGGCAGAAATCATGCGAATGCAAATCGTGACTTTCAGTTGTTTTCCGCGGTGCAGTTTTCTGCTACCGCTCTGTAGAAATGGATCGCGATTGATGTTTGTATATGTATCTACAGGTTACAAAAATAAAAAAATCGGAAATAGATCACGAATTTTCCGAAAATATTACGAAATAAGAAACAAAGTCACAAATTTTGAAATCGAAGTTTTCCCGTTCTTTCGTCTAAAAATGCATTTCCCAGCTATCGCGTAATCAGTGCTCGCAAACAGCGGTTATTCCCACAGCGTCACGAGAGATCAATGATTATGTAATTAATGTGGGAAAAATGCATTTGCATCGACTAAAATTTTATTAAATTATTTTGTTTTATATACAAAACTATTGTTCAAACGTATTATTAATGAAATGAAAGTATTTTTTGCAGCAGTAGCGGTAAAAACGACGTTTGTGTGCGATCCTCCTTATATTTCGTTTTAGTATAAAACTATTTTTCCATTTTTGTAATCTGTCTGCATCGTCAAATTTTTTTATAATTATTTTGTATTTTATACAGAAAAACTATTGGTTAAACGTAATATTAATGAAATGAAAGGCTATTTTGCAGCAGTATCACGATAAACGGCATTTGTGCGCGATCCTCCATATATTTCGTTTAATTGTGAAAATAATTTCCACTTTTGCAATCTGTCAGCATCGTCAATTCTTTTTATAATTATTTCGTATTTTATACAGAAAAACTATTGTTTAAACATAATATCAATGAAACGAAAGGTTATTTTGCAGCAGTATCGTGAAACACGGCATTTGTGCGCGATCCTTCATATATTTCGTTAATTGTGAAAATAATTTCCACTTTTGCAATCTGTCAGCATCGTCAATTCTTTTTATAATTATTTCGTATTTTATACAGAAAAACTATTGTTCAAACGCAATATTAATAAAATGAAAGGCTATTTCGCAGCAGTATCGCGAAAAACTGCATTTGTGCGCGATCCTCCAGATATTTCGTTTAATTGTGAAAATAATTTCCACTTTTGCAATCTGTCAGCATCGTCAATTTGTTTTATAATTATTTTGCATTTTATACACAAAAACTATTGTTCAAACGTATTATTAATGAAATGAAAGGCTATTTTGCAGTTGTATCGCGATAAACCGCTTTTGTGCACGATCCTCCTTATATTTCGTTTCATTGTGAAAATAATTTCCACTTTTGCAATCTGTCTGCATCGTCTAAAATTGGGCTTATCAAAATCTGCCATTTTTTTCATATTTTCGCACAAAAACCTCCCGGTTTTTCATATTTGGAGGTTGGCAGCTATGCATTTATTAGTTTTAATTAAAGTTGTAACACCATATTTATAGATAGGAACAAACACATCAAATTTTAATATATTGTTTCAAAATGGCTGTATTTCAAGTGCCTAAATTGTTGTTTTAATACATATTTCTAGAAAATAACTCTTTCATTAACTGCATGCTTCAAAAGTAATTTTCCTGTATAAATTATGAGATTATTAAAAATATCCCAATCGATACAAACAGATTGCAAAACTGGAAAATTTCTTTACAGTAGAATGCTTTGATAATTTTCAAGATATTTCCAGAGAAGATTTTCGTGATATTGCCATCTTACCGAGATACTACTAAGAGTGGGATTCCTGAATAGCTAAAGTGATCGAACTTCGTCTGATAAAGTGGCATGCTTGCAGATAGGTAGTTTGTAATTATATCCACGCCAGAACAGTGGTTCTTTTCTTTAAAAAATTTCCTTAAATTATTAAATACTTCAGTGCACGACTGATCTTTCAAATAGTATAGCATACCCTGTGGTTCACTACAGTATGTTTAGTTAATTGCATAAATTAAAACATTTTATTGGGATTGGAAACACAGGCTCATGACCAGTGTTACCGACAAGATTTTCAAGCCTCTATGCAGTAAATGCACTCCCTACTAACCCATATTTTAGATCCCCGGTTATTAACCCGGAACCCCAAGCCTCCTGGGCTTATATGCAAAGCATTATTTTGCCCCTACCTGTCAGTGAGTTCAATTTCGATTTATTGATCAGTTGAAACATACATAACCTTTCTTTTTTGTTTTCTACCTCCTCAGCAATTTTTCATTGAACTATGTTATAACTACGGTGGCAGATAATTTTTGGCAGATGTTTCCTACCCGAGTGTATTGTGTCAACTGTAAAATTTGGTAGTGTGGCGTCATGGTTTGGGGCTTTTTTTTTTTGTGGTTTGGCCTGGGACCCTTAGTTTCTGTGATGGGAAACATTAACGCTTCAATGTATGTTGACATTCTTGACAACTCTGCACTTCCAACTCTTTGGCAGAAGTTCGGGGAAGGATTGTTTCTGTATCAACAGCATAACTATTCTGTTCATACAGCAAAGGCTGTGCTGACATGGTTTGCAGAGATGGATGTTGAAAAATTAGACTGGTCTGCACACGGTCCCGATTTGAATCCCATAGAACACCTCTGGGATGAATTGGAATGCAGAATACGTGACAGACCAAATCGCCCATGTTCCGTGATCGGACTCACTGCAGCTCTCATCGCCATATGGAAGGCAATTTGTGCTGAAACATTTCAAAAGCTGGAGGAAAGTCTCTCCAGGAGAGTGAAAGCTGTGATTGATGTAAAAGGGTGGCCCAACATTCTTATTAATATGTGCAACATGCCTCTCTGATTCCACAACGGTAAGGTGTCTGGATACTTTTGGCCATATAGTGTAGATAGAAGATAGATTATGTCATCAATACATAAAAGTATATCTTTTTTTAAAAATTCACACGAAATTTATCTAGTAATAGTATGGATACCATTTAAAGTTTGTAAGAGAATTTTTTTTATCTTTCCGATGGTGTTAAGATAGAAACTCTTGGATAATATTTTCGGTTGCCAAGAAACCAATTTGTAAGAAATTCACTGAAAATCATGATAATATATAAGAAAACTAAAAAACTAATTAAAAAAAAAAAAAAAGAATCTCGGAGAGGTGCATAATCCCGGGCTATGAAGTACCTGTGTACCAAATTTCATTAGATTTTTCTCTATAGACGACACAGATGAACAGATAAACATCTTCCTTTATTATTATTTGCTAAAAAATGCAGCTGACATTGCCTGGGATTTAAGATTAGTGGTCCTAGCATTGCCATGGATGTACCCACACAAGTTATTTTATTTTTGTTGTAAGTGAGCATATTGTTAAAATGATCTTTGGTTTTCAGGAATTTCATTGTGAGTTCTGGTGTAGTTTTATCAGAGATTTGTATCTTAAATCTCAGGTAACTCCAGAACTTTGTAGAAAATATACCTGATATTGCCAGAGGTTTAAGATGTAAACCTTTAATTACAATCACACTGGAACTGGCAGTATAATCTTAAAACCAAAGCATACTTTAATAATATGCCTGCTTATAACAACCCTAACAAAATAATTCTGCTGTACTGATGGTATAAAGATGGAAATTGTGCAAGACTATTTTGAGTTCACACCCTATGTTTTCAATTTGCAAGAAGTACCATATGTACTCATGTATAAGTCGATCCTCTTACTTTCAAAGAAAAAAGTTGGAGGAAATTCAAAACTCACATATAAGTCGATCCCAAAAGATTGAAAAAAAGACAATAAATTATTCAAAAACACTTAAAAATGAAAAAAATTATATATGTATAGTAATGAAATTTAATTTCCATAACAAAAACTTCATTAGAACCCTTTAAAGATCGATTCCAAGCAAATCTAATGCATATAGTCTGAGCCAAACTCTAAACGGTTTAAAAAACCACTGGCGCATCATTTAAACATCAGCAGTCCCATCTATGCCCATGTCATAAAAATCATTGTCATCTATAAAAACTCCATCAGCATTTATGCATCAAATTCATTACTAAAGCAACATTTCTTGAACAATTTCATGACCATTTCCCTCAGGTATTGCTGCATTCCTGTCCTAAGCGTTTTCGACCCACCGCATGATCAAAACAATATCTGGCTTCCACCCGTTATTTGAGCTGATTTTTTTGTTAATCACAAATCGACTCGAAGGAGCACATTATTAGGAACTCTCTGCTAGAAAAAAACCCACTTTTTTTTTAAATCCTGCATTATAGTTTTACCCAATCCATGTTATGAAGTGTGTGGTTCTGAAGAGAGCCATTTTTTGTTGAAGATGTTGAAGATGATCAACCTTAATCGGAGAAGCGAGACATAAACGGGTAACGAAAACAAGCGAGTTGTATGTAACAGTTGTATGTATATTTTTTTATGATACGATACACTGGTAGTCGAGAGGACAGTGACTCACAGGAAAGTTTTGAAGAGTGCAGAAAAAATTCTGAGTTCGTGATTGCATAATTACTACTGCATCATTTTTGAATGGATTGTCTTGTGGAAAAATGAACTTTTAGACTTAGTTTTTTTAGGCTCTGAATATATGTTGAGCTCCCCCCCCCCCCCTCCCTCCCCCAAATCACTTTGAAACTTTTTTGGTCACAGATTTCTCAACTTATATGCGAGTATATACGATATATTTTTTAAATTCGCAAACATTCATCCAATAATCATACGGATTCCATTCAAAGTTTGTTTGAAAGAGAATTTTTTGATCTTTATGGTTATGTTAAGATAGAAATTCGGAAATAATATCTTTGGTTAATAAGGAATGCATTTGTATGAAAATTGTTAAAACATAAAATAATTAAAAAACTAATTCAAAGTTTAAAAAAAATAATACCAAGGTGCACCTTCCTGCATCCTGAAGTACCTGTGTACCAAATTTCATGGCTGTACGTCATTTTGATGTTCCGCTATAGACAAATAGACATCTTCTTTTATTATTATAGATAGAAAATAGATTCTTCAACACCAGAAAAGTATATATATTTTAAAGATTTACAAAAATTGAACTATTAATGGTATGAATTTAGTTTAAAGTTTGTTAAAAAGAAATTTGATCTATACAGTTGTGTTAAGCTTAAAATTCTGAAATGATATTTTTGGTCGTTAAGGAATATTTTTGTGTAAAAAATGTGCTAAGTCAAACACCAAAGGGCACCTTTCTGGGTCCTGAAGTACCTGTGTATCAAATTTCATGGCGAACATCATTTAGAAGTTTGCTACAGACAGACAAATAGACATCTTTATTACTATAGATAGAAGATAGATTACATCTTCAACGCACAAGAAGTATATATTTTTTAAAAATTTATAAAAATTTGCCTATGATACCATTCAAAGTTTGTTTGAAAGTAAATATTTTGATCTTTCAATGGTGTTAAAATGAAAACTCTTGAGATAATATTTTCAGTTGCAGAGGAGCCAATATTTGTGAAAATCATTCTAAAGTCATGCTAAAACATAAGATAGCTAAAAACTAATTATAATTTAAAAAAATCTTGCTGAGGCACATTGTACCAGGTTATAACTTCAAATTTTGTGGTCATACTTAGATTTTTTGCTACAGATGAACAGACAACTTCCTTTATTATTATAGATGGTTTTTCTATAGTATGTATCTTGTTTTAACCATTTCAATTAACGATAATCTTGTATTTATATTAAATTATGCTGTGTGTGATGAAATTGAAAAATGCATTTCAAATTTTGATTTTAGATTTTTAACTCTATTCAAATTCAAACTTGTATTACCTAATTATTTTGTAAGAAATAACATATTCCTTAAATTTTGTTCTGTACCATTAGGCATATGACATGTCTTCTTCATACTTTGTTGAATCACCTAAGTCCTGCAGATCAGCAAAAAATTTGTGATCAACTTGAAATGCTTACTGGAAAGTGTGAAGGTGCTCCTGTTCCATTAGCTCTTGATAATGGATTGATAATACCTCCAGTGAATCTGTTAAACTTGCCTCGAGTGAAGTATGTACTTTTTTTCTTTAAGCTATTAACAGTCCAGCCTTTTGTGCCAATTAAAAATTCTATATTTAGTGATAATTTTTTCTTTTAGATATCTATTGGTGATCTGAAATTTAGTTTCTTCTATTGATTTATATTTTGTTATGTTTATGTTCTTTAAATCTCTATTTCATAATTCTTTCAGATTAAAATATGACCTATTTATTTCAAAGTTACTTACAAAATGCTTTCATAATTTTTAAAATGAACAATCTTATGTAAAAAATCTCAAATTAGTTTGTATTTCATGATATTTAACTTCAAGGATTTTAAAATATTCACTCTGAGTATGGAGTTTTTCCACATGGTGCAGTGAGACCAATTCATTATTTTTTGTTGAATAACTCACTGACAATTCATAATATGCTTTGATTAGCATGTTATGAATCTGTTTTGCACATGCTAACTGATAAGGACAAGAGCAATGGGAGCAAATAGAAGAAACAAAGGAGGTTATGTACCCAAGACCTGGATTAAGAGCTCACTTGACAGAGCCAATCAGAAAGCAGTATGAAAAACAGTCTAGCCAATCCCAAATGAGAAATAACACAAGATTGGCATATGCCAAAACACAGCAGAAATATCCCAACAAGATGAGTTAAGTCTGAACACGAATAAATAAGACCCAACAAGACGTAAAATTGGTTAAAACGATGTATAAGAGCCCCAAAGGTTACGAAATTAAATGAAATGGGAAGGGGTGCGAATACTTGTCTCCGGGGGAGGGCTTCGCCCCATCCCTACCCCGGAGGTATGCCATAAAGAAACACTGCTCTTACCTAAGCAATGTCCCGACATCTCTTTTATTAATTTTTTTTAAATGAATTTCATGAATAACTAGTTTAAAATCTCACATATAAAAACTAAGTGATAAATAATTGCAGTATTAGGCAAATATGCAGATTACATCATACATGTGCCTAAAATATCAAAATTCTAAAATAGGTTTGGTATGTATCGTAAATTGATGAAATTATCCCTTGTTGATGGTGTATATTTATATTAAAAATAAGAGTCTTTATGTTGTTGTTGAGACCCAGACCTTCCAACCTACCATAAAGGTGAAAGGTAATTGTTTGGATGGCTGGGAAGAGCCTCCCAATTTAGACCGGAACCCAGTGGGGGAGGCATCCACAAGGACCGTACCCTCCTTCCCCTACCACCAACCTCTCGGAAGGACTTACGGACCCACATGTTTAACTTGATCGTACTCCGCATGAACACGGTGGCAATTTTGGCAGCGAAGGGAATCGAACCTGAGCCTACATAGTGCAATTTCCTTGCTCTAACCACTGAGCTACCGCACCCTAAGAGTCTTTATGTGTATAATACATTTTAAATTCATTTATACTAGGGGACATGCTTATTACTGAGTTAAGCTTGCATTTCTAAGTAATAATTTGATGAGATTTAAACACAGCTGCTGCTTATAGGTGTGCAGGGTATGTACTGTGCAAGTGTGCCAAAGTAAAGGGGGTGCCATTTAGATATTTAGAATTGTGTGAGTTTTAAGAATTAAGTTTCATTTTTTTATTCTAAAAGAATGTAATTTTCAATTAGGATGAAAAATAAAGGTTTTATGCAATGAGACTTCTTCTTTCAGAAAACACATCCAATACTAACTATTAAACAATCACATATCAGTCCATCCTCTTTCCCATACTTTCTTCCATGAAATCCATTTTCTGGATTCCCGGATTAGGTTAGATAAGTTGTGGGAAAATTTTTCGTTTTGCTTCATTCATATAGAAGATAATTGGACAAATAACAAAAGATGTTTATTTGGAACATCAGTTGGGACCATGGACATATATAGTTCCTTTTACATCTATGGTTGGGACCATGGTACAGGGAACTGCAGTTTTACCAGGTCTACTATGGCAATCAGTTTTCAATTAGCTAACCATTAATTTGCTATTTCTATTTTTCTGGGGGGGGGGGGGGACTGTGGCCTTATGGTTTGAAATTTCTGCTCAATCTTAAGATGGAAAAGAATCTTATATGTATAATGATTCTTTGTAAAAACAAATCCTCTTTCAGATAAACATTGGGCTCCTGAGATATTTCTTATTGTACTCATCCCTGTACCCTGGCCTACACATTTCTGGTACATATTTTTGGATTTTTGTACAAAGCTGCCATAGGCATAGGAATTATATATATAAAATCTGAATTTGCATGATTTGTTTTCACTAAAAATTTTGGTAATATTATCTATTTGTAAACATAGTGTATAACTTCTTTTAATTTCACAATTGATTTATTATATAATTCTTTTGTTTGTAAAAGGACATTTAAACTTCAAAATCTTGCTCCTCATCTGAGACCAGTAAAAATGACTACAAATGATATAAAATGTGATCAAGAATCTATTTTCATATATTCACCTATACCAAGAGATCGAGAAAGATTTAGAGAAAGTAGTAAAATAGGTAATTTGTTTTATTAAAATCTCCTTTGATATATATTTCAGCTTTGCTCTAATAAATGAACTTTTCTCAGTATACAGTTTACTTTTCATTTAATATGCCAAATCACTGTTACTGCTTAAGTTATCTTGTGCCAATGCTTTTGTAGAAAATTGCTTTTTGTACTTTTAAGTTTTATTCTAGAAAAATTGTTGTTAGTTTAAAACATTTGTGCTACCTTACTTTTCATTTATTTAAAATATGCAAATCGGAAAGTATTTTTCTTTTAATCTATTGTGTGCTGGAACGAATTACTCTTTAATTCTTTTAAATTCACAGAGTTCGAAAACTGATATTCAAGAAGTTAGATTTTTAGATTGCTTAAAATAAACACTAATAAATGAAGTCGCAAAAAAGAAAAAGATCCATAACCCCAAAAGTAAAATTTTTGCAAAATTATCTCAGCGAGTTTTCATCAGATTTAAGTCAAATGATTGATCCGATTTAAGTCAATCCGATTTAAGTCAAGAGTACAGTTGTGATTACAATAAATCAAACTGCTGTTTGTAAGATAAAAGTTTGCAAAACTTCCTTGAATAAAGCAGACGTATGATGACAACAATTGTTTCGAAGGTATTATATGTCCCCTTCTTCAGGCCAAATAAAGGCAGGTTTGTTCTGAAGGCTGCATGGGCCGCGCTACAAAAACACTTAGGATGAGCCCTGCTTTTGCACTTGAATATTGAAATAATTTTATGTTCCCAAAATTGATAATTTATTCTTTCAATTCATAAATGTAGAAAATCGTGAAAAAATTCAGTCTCTGATAGCCTTTACAGACCACCTGTGCCGGGAATGTGAGCATGGGAGAATGTCTGCAGCTGTGATGGATAAATAAGTTTGATAAAATGGTAAATTGTAATAAATGGTAAATTGTAATTTTTGGCTTTAAAATTGCATAACTTTTGAACTAATTCAAATGAAAAAAAAGCAATGAGGTCTCTTGTATTGGGAGTTCAGTTAACTATATATTGAATTTTGCGACTATCTGAAGCATAGATTTTCTGCTACAACAGACACATACACACATACAGACAGTCCGGCCGTCCAAACAGCTGCTCAAGTCTTAGGATGAGTTGGACCGGGGCCGGCGGGATTAGTTCTGCTCCTTATCGGGCCTATACCTGCGGCGCTACTGTAGCTCGTGATGTCATACAGTACATCCCACAATTTACAACTTACAGCATGTGTTTGAAACTATGATCGTGTAAATATTGATGAAGATACAGATGTATCCTAATAAGGTAAGCTATATCGTTAATATTTTTATTATCTAGGTAATAATAATAATGCATGGTGTTGTTAATTTCTAAAATTTAAGGGAAAATGTAATCAATTTGTCCACTTTTTTCAAGATACTTAGTGATGCACATGCAGTATAGGCCTAAAGAACGTATGACCGAAAGGGGTTTTCTTTTAAGTGTACTTTTAAAATCTAGAACATGATTAGAAGTGATCTAGAACTAGATTCGTGGATGTCAAGATTTTAGGTAGCGTAATTTTTTCAAATCCAACGTCAAATTCATCCGTTGAACAAGTATTTTTGCTATGTAAGAAGCTGATGGAAATCGCTTAGATGTTAAAAGTGTAAAATGTCTGCCTCAAATGAAAATACATAATCTGTTAATATGTGCCGAAATATATAAAAAAGTTTGGGGCAATGAAAATTTGTTGAGTCAAATATCGTCCAATAGTAAATACTTGTGAATTTAGTGTTTTTATTGGCTTTTGTGAAATAAACGTTATTTTGAGAAGTGCTACTTTTTTTTTTTTTTTTAATTTTTTTTAAATCTGGTATATAGGCATTTTAAATCTGAAAATTAAATATATTGCTCATTTTTTTTCTTTCCTAATTCTTGTCGTATTTAGTATTTTATAAAATGTTTACTTTTGAGTATGAATAGAGCATTATAAATATACATTTAGTAATACAGATTATGCATTAGCAAAGTAGACTACCTAATATTCCTTATATTTTGTACTCCAAGTACGGTTTCATATTTCAAAGGTACATTTAAATCTTAAAATAATACAGATTTTTTTTCTTTGCTTTATAAAACTTCAAGAATTTAACTTCATTCAGACTATGGTATAAAATAATACAGCACAGATTTTTTGTGTGGTTAATAATTTTGTTAATGTCGATAGGTTGGAAAGAAAATAGTGGCATATATATCCCAAATATAGCAAACCAATTATTTTAGAGGCATCATAACTTTATATTCCTTCAATATATTCCTAAAATATAAAAATCATAGGGGGCCTACATTGTAATAGTATTTAAATAAGTATATATGTAAAATATTCAGTGTTGTTCCTGAAATCATTATCTGATTAATATAAGTCTAGATAATATAATATACGCCTACAGTTAGTAGAATCAAATTAACAGAATCTACGTTGCATTGTTTAAAGCCAATAAGAGAGAAAAAAAAAAAAAATCAATGATTTAAAAGTATTATGATTAAAATTTTAATATACATTTAATGTTTACTAATTTATAGTTATTATAAATTTACACCAATTGCATCCAAATAAACTCTTATAACAAAAATGTTTTAGGAGAATTATGTAATTAGAAATTGAATTAACTCTGCCCAAAAGCATTATTATATATATATATGAGGTCATAATGTTTATAATATATATGTATATAATTATAGTATAATGTATATAATATATATAATATATATGTATATAATGTATATAATATAAGAGGTCAAAAACTGTGCATTAGGTTATTTAAGAACAAAAGCCAGATTTCTCAAGTAAATGAATTTTATGAAAAAATAAAATTCAAAAGGTTAAAACCTGGCATTGAATCTTTTAAAAAAAAAGGGGAAAAAAAACCTCATAACTGCGGAAATATTCAGTATTTTTTTACTTTACAATCTTATTTATATTCCTTCTTTATATATATAATTTGTTTTCATTATATTTATTCAATTAAATCATTTTTACTTCAACCAACTTCTATGACTCTAAAATATCGACTCCATAATCGACACTGATTAAGAACTGGAGCAAAGTGTAAAAGCCATGGATGGTATGTAAGTTGTGACGTCACAAAACCTGCACCTAGGCCCGATAAGAAGAAGAAATCCAGCCAGCCCCGGTTGGACGGTCTGGGTCTTTAACACAGACACATCTTCTTTTATTATGTATGATACATGGGATATTGGGACCTATTTCCAAAGGGAATTTTTAGCTGTCTTGATGTCTATATATTTTGACCATTTCATTTAATAAAAATTTAGTTTTTGATTTGATTTTAATCTTCTTGTCATGTTGCTATCATGTTATTTTGGTATAACTTATTTAGTTAGTTTTATTTTAAATTATATTTATAGTTTGATTTCCTATGTTGCAGATTTTAAGTGGGTTGAAGGAGATGTTTGTGAGGTTGCCTTGCAAGTATTTAATCCTTTATCATTTGAACTAAAAGTAACTCACATGGTAAGAACTTTATCATGTTTCAAGTTTTGTATAAATATTGCTATATTGTAATAAATTTTTAAAAAATTAAATTTTTAATTTTGTAAAAAATTATTGTAATAAATTTTATTATAAATAAATTTTTTAAATGCTTTTTCTGAAACTGCTAATTATCTGATGAAAAATTTAATAGTAAATTTTACTTTGTTTTTATAATTATCTGATAATATTTTTAAGAAAATTGTATTGTAATTTTAAGAAAGTTGTATTGTAAAATATAATAGCCACGTGTTATTTAGAACAGGTGTTTAAAATGTTTTGAGAAGAGAAAATTTTTATATTGAAGGGATAAGTATTATTCTAAGCAAATTGAAACAGAAATGCACTGTTGTCATTTAATAAAATGAATAGATAAAAGTCTTAATCAAGATGTAAAACTATTTATGTTTATATTTCAATGTAGGGTTTGTTAGCTGATAGTATTGCATTTGAAAGTTTTCCCGCCTGTCTTTCATTACCAGCAGAGTCAGGACCTTATCCTGTAAATTTATTAGGCACACCATTAAGTTCTGGTGATTTACAAATTTTAGGTAAGCAACATTTTTCAGCATTCATATATGTATATAACATATGCTCTCAAAGCAGTTAAGGGTAGGTTGTAAGTTGTATTCGGTCCATGTTAAGACTGAATTTAAGGTACCACTTTCTCAGGATCTGTATATGCCAAAAACCTAAAAAATTTTGTGTAAATTATATATACTCACTGAACTAAAATTATCATAACAATATTGTTATATTTTATTATTTTTTTGATTTGCACCATTCAATTGATTTTCCAGTGCATTGTTAAGAGTCCAAAAGTATCAGTTTGCATCCATTTTCATCTTCTAATAATTCCATATCAGAGCAATAACACTATTTTATTTTTATAATGCGAGTAAAAATAAGCAAATATTTTGTTAAACAAATTATTTTTTCTTGCATTATGCAATTCAGTTTTTATTTTTGGGCGTTGCCGAGAATACACAATAATCTTTTTCCCCCCATGTCCACCCTCTTATTGTACATTAACTTGAGTAAACTAGCTTATTTTCGTACTTTGGTTAGTTCTAAAGGTTAATTTTTTAATTAATTTTGCATAAAGGATACGGATTGCTCAATGCAGTTTTTATTCTAGGGCTTCACCATTGTTTGGAGAGTACATAATTATCTTTTTATATCAATCTCCATCCTTATATTATTGCACACTGGCTTGACTAAACTAGCTTATTATCATATTTGGGTTAGTTCTAATGATTAATTTTTTAATTATTTTTGTAAAAATAGTACAATGGTGCAATTCAGTTTTTATTCTCGGGCTTTGCCAAAGGTATACAATTTTTTTCATCCATCTCCATCTTTTTATTATTGCACATTAGCTTGACTACCTAGCTTATTTTCATATTTTGGTTAGTTCTAAATGTTAATTTTTTAATTATTTTCACATAAATAGTACGATTGCACAATTCAGTTTTTATTTTCGGGCTTTGCCGAGAATGCACAATCTTTTTCCATCCTCTTATTGTTGCACAGTAGCTTGAGTAAACTAGCTTATTTTCATATTTTGATTAATTATAAATGTTAAATTTTGAAGTATTTTTGCATAAATAGTAAGTTTGTGCAATTCAGTTTTTATTTTTGGGCCTTAAGAAACATTTCATACAATTTACCAAATATATTTACCAAATTAGTATGAAGTTAACTCTTGCTGTGCTGTAAATCTAAAGGCATTTTTCTTTATTTTAAATTCATTCTTTGAAGTGATAAATTTGTTTTTATTATGCTAATGTTTATTTTACAGTATATTTTTTATTGAATAATGCATTACATAAATAAAATAGTAGTAATGCATTAATAAAAAATATATCTTACATATTTATTCTTGCACAGAAAAGAAAATTATGCTTTGATAATCACAGTCATGAGGAAAATATTCTTTCTTTTTTCAAACTTTTCCCACCTTAAAATCTGTATATCTTTTATTTTACTAGCTAACAGGTATAAAAGAAAGTAGGCATCAACAATTCGAAACTTTCATTAATTTATTGAAGTTTTTACTAATTTATAAATTTATGAAAAATATATTTTATTTTATGCTTTTCTGGAAACAGAAAAGAATAATCATCATTGCAAATTATACTTACACTCACTTTTTTAACTTTGGAAAACTTATACATTATAATTTAATTTTTTTGTATTAAAACATATTGATTTGGAGAGTCTCAGAAACTTTTTAATTGTATTTGGCATGTAACTAAAATATAATTTACTGCTTCTATAGTTTGTAAATCTGTGCTCCAAAGAATTTTATGCTGCTCTAAAAATCAGATTTATGTCTGCTCTGAAACAGTTTTTGCGGCTCCAGAAGTGAGTTTTGTGCCTGCTCCAAAGCATTTCATGCTGCTCCATAAGTGAGTTTGGCCTACTCCAAAAATTGATACGAAGAGCATTTGGGGGTGCAACATACCTGCATGTGTTGATATGAAACTCATTACATATATTTAAGAATTTTTTGGGGTGTGGTATAAAGCATTTATCTGCATGTAATGGTACACAAAAAGTTTTACAAACATATCGAGTTCCACTGGGCTTTTCTTTGGAAGAGCACATGAGTATACTCATGACTGGTCAGCAATGTTCGGTCATGTAAACATGAGTACTTGTGCCCAGTCAGCAATGTTCAGCCATACGAACACGAGAGTACCTGTGCCCTGTCAGCAAATTGTTAAGATAAGATTTTGAAAATTTTTAATCTTAAATGCACAATTGAAATTACATTGAAACTTGTATATGGCAACCACTTACAGTAAATTCTAAAAATAGTATTTACTCATGGTTGCTGAATACAGATATAATGCTATGAAGAAACTGCGTAAAACAATATTTTTAATATTGCTACATCTAATCAAACATTAATAACTCATTTAAATTAAAAGAATATCTATCTAACCTTATTCAACAATTTTTTAGCATACTGACACTTGTTAAAACCTGATATTTTCCTTTCCCATTTGAGTAAGTATTAGCAAAATGATTCACTTCACTGCGCAATTATGTTGATAATATTATTTTTCTTTAAATGATGTTTGCTACATAATAATTTACACATAGGTTTCCCTGTAATACCTAAATATAGTAGACCCATACTATAAGGGTTCTTGCCAAGGTTCTATAATCAAAGGGGATTCCTCCTGAATAAGGCTTTCATGAGGGGGAGGGGTGAAATATCAGGGGAAATTCAAAAGATTTGCAGCAAAATGCAAATCTCATATTTTTTTTTTATGAATAATAGAAACAAAATTCACTGAAATATTTATATTTTTTATAGAGCAATATTAATTAGCATACATTTATAATTTCTATTTTCTCATTTTTGGTATTTATTTAATTTTTAAAATTTATTTCTAGTGTTTTTCTAATGTTAAGTTTCTCTTAGTTTTCCCATACTTTCCTTTTCTGAAATGTTTTACAAATTTACAGATTTGTTTTATTTATTTCCATTTCATTTTTTAAATATTTTAAACATTTGTGATGGACATCATTAACTGTAAAAGAAAATTAAATTTCCTTTACAGTTAATGAATGTTTGGAATTAACACTAGAAAACCCCTCCTTGACCCATAATTAAACAATGCAATATAAAAGTTTCCTCAGTATGCATATCAGATATATGGTAGGCATCAGCAATTGCATAGGAGCATTTAAGATTTTAAGGCTCTATTATACATATCAATCGTTAACACTGCACCTCTGAAAATTGTGCTTATCGAATGTGTTTTCTGTTATTGTAAATTATATATATATGAGTTAATTTTAATTCTTACCTACAATCAAGGTATATCTGATAAAAGACTTCCAAATCAAAATTGCAATGACTCCAGTCTAGATTCACTTTCTTAGTTGCTTCAAAACCAGTACCAGGTGTTATATACACTGCCATAGGTGAAGGCATCCAAAGTAGGTCTATTTAAATTAGATATTATCGATTTACCTTATGACAGTGGACAACATCAGGGGGATCCACAATTTTAAGAGGAAAATGTTAAAATAAATATAGATATGTGGTATTATTGGATTCAGCAGAATGTGTAGAAATTTATAATGCTCAAATCTTAAAATTAATTTTTGAGATTTCAATTTATCACCTACCCTTAATTGTTAGCTGCATTATACTTAAAACTGAAATAAAAATTTTTAATATTTGCAGTTTGCATATATAATTTTATTATTTTGTTATAGGTTATGCAACACATGTTTTAGGAGTGAAGAGTAATTGTCGCTTACGGGAAATTCCAGCTATAAAGAAACCTCATTTTTCTATAGAGGTCATTCCTCGTCTACCACAAATTCAAGTGTCTACTTCTCTTCCTAAAGCTTCTATGTTTTCATCTCTAGGTGATACAAGTTATGTTGTTGCCAGTGCAACAGCTACTATGTATTCTGGTGAAAGGTGGGCTTACTTAAAGATGTAGCTCTTTTCTGTAATGATAGGGGAAGAATAGAACAAATGTGATATAATAATAATTCCCAAGACATGATAGAAAATTGTAAATCACACCTAAAATTTCAGAAAATTATTTTTCTGAGGAAGGCATTTCCAGTTTCATCTGTTTCCCAAAATATAGTGCCATCTAAGATTGCTAGATGCAGATAACTGTAGAACTACTAATGATTGCCATAATACACAATTTAACTACTAAGAACCAAAAGATTGCTATATGCAATTAATTATGAAAACAACTTATGGTTACTGTTAATGGAGTATTTATCCAATGTAATTATCCTGCTTAACAGCTGTACTCAAAATAGTTCAGCATTCTTGAATTTCTCTCATGGATACTTTTCCTGGCAGTAACAACTTTTATTTTAAGATCTGCAGTTTGCTACATTATTGAACATCTTTAAAACCTGCTGTTATACCCTCATATATTCTTGGGTTCAAGACAGGAGCACAGGTTGATTATTAACAGGAGTATGAGTATCCCTATATTATGAATAATAGTGTTCTAATGCACTTGAAGTTTGTGTACTGTAGTTTAGTCTTGTTGACTATAGCTGTCTGCAGGTATGTTAAACTATTAATACTTTAATTGATATCAAAATTACTTCTGTCACTGCATTTTACTTAACATCAAATTTTGATTTTGCTGCTATTTCAAAAGGTATCAATTCATACCAAGGGACATGTTAATATCTTCAAATTAGTCTGAATTCATTTTACTCTATGAATTCAAACTCATTTGAATTTCTAAAATAAAACATATTCATTTTATTCTATCTATATGCTCTTAAAAGTTTCACACATCCTTAAATTGCTCACATAAACTGCTTAGATTTTATTTGCAGTTTTATTTTAGAGGTCCATATATTTTTCATCTCTTTTAAACAATGTATCCAATTTTAATGATCACATTGTTAAACAATGCTTCTGTAGTCAGAGAAATTTAATTCCAGTTGCCAGCATGCTTGGTGAATTAGAAATCAATAATTTAAAAAGAATGTAATAAAGGGAACAAAATATTGATACAGTCGTGGTAATTGGTAGATTTTTGAAAATGACATTTCTAACTTCTGGTTAATATTTTCAGGCTGTGTTAGATTTTCTTTGCATGTAATATAAATACAGTAGTTTCTTTAAGAAAGTGCTTCATAAAAAATATCCCTGTATAGCAGCTTGATCACATCTGGACCTTGTCTAAAAATTATATCTCCTTTTGTAATATTACATTGTCTTAATTAATTTATTCATCCATTTTTTAGCCAAGAGTGCACCGTAACCTTAACTAATATTGGGAAAGATATTGTTGAACGTGTTGATATAAGCTTGCATTCTAAATTAAATAAAGGTAAGTTTTATCGCTAAAGGATCAATATTTTATAAAGTATCAAATTGTTCGGTTAAATTTGAAAATTTTGAAGTTTATTGATGAAGAAATGTGACTATTATTAAATGTAAATTGACAACTGATAAAAAAAAACAAAAAATAAAGTACAATCAAGGAGGTCATTTAACCCTATTATAGATACAGCTATAATATTGTTGCATATATAATGCTGCTGTTATAGACTTTACACATGTTACAGATATGAAAAGACTACATATTTTTCACACGAGAATTAAGCTAGCTCAATGTTCATACTCATTGCTTTAGTACATATCCATGAGTGAAATAAAAAAAATATTTAAAGTTCTTACTGTACAATATGCTGAATTATGAATGTATAGCTTCCAACTCTACTGGTTTTTTGTGATTTCTCCCCGCTTCCCAATTTTAGGCGAAAATCTCTCAGTTTTTGTTAATTTTTTTAGAATTCCGTAAAGTTAGGGATTTTTCAATAAAAATTCTCTGTTAAAGGGAATTTTGATTGAACTTGCGGCCACCATTTTTTTATATATATATGAACCTAGTACCAGTACTAAGTTTCATCATTTTCACTTTATTCATGAATACTGCTTCAAATAAGTGTGATTTTGCGCATGTAGATTACATTGCCGTGTAATGTTTAAACATCCTTTTTGAATTATGCAAATAAAAATTACACAACATTTATTTCCTTGTGGTAAGTTTCATTATCAATCAGTATTTTAATAAAATATTGATTATTTTTTAAGTGCAGTTTCACGGGTATAAATTACATTCCTGTACAATGTTGAAACATCCTTTCCATCCATATTCAGTTTCAATTTATATGAATTAAAAACTGTACAATATTCATTTTTTTATAGTATGTTTCATTACTAATATTTTTATAAAATATTTATTATTTTTAAGTGTGATTTCATGTGTATAAATTAAATTTCCGTGTAATGCTTAAACAACCTTTTCTATCCATCTTATTTTTGATAAAATCTCAAATTAATTAAACAGTACATTCACATTTTTGCAGTTTATATAAAAATGAAGGATTATTTTATTTAAAATATGCACTTTTCCCCTTAATTTCTAGGCAATAGAGTCCCAAAAGCATTTTCCTATCCACATTCATCTAATTAACTGAATTACAACTGAACATCTTTTGTTTCAGTGAACCCTTACCCCCCTCTAAAATTTCTCTCTGTTTATGCCACTATGTTTTTTTTTTATACACTATATAAAAACATTTTTGTTATGCTGTAGGCATTCTCAATGTTACAGTGAGTTATAATTTTTTTTTTTTGGGGGGGGGGGGGGGGGGGGAAATATTTCTTGTCTGATGTAAAAAAAATCCCATTTTTCCCTATGTGATATTGAACATGTATACACACTGACTTGTAGGGCGCTGTAAAAAATGCTCACCACGCTATCTACTAGAGTTTTCTTCTCTAATGTTGACAGGTATGTGATTGAACACAATGAATTATGATTTTATTCCAAATTATTTATTTATTCTGTCCTGGGACAGCATTAATATAATCAAGTAATGACTTGCATTTTAAAGTATTAAAAGCTGAAAAAAGAATTAAAATTATTATGTGTAAAATATAACACCTGAATCTTTCATAGAATTTTAACTGAATTTTTGTGAAATTAAAATAAGTCAATATTTACTAAGTTCTAAAACTTTTACATTTGTGATATTACATACAAATATCATAACCATGTTTTATATACAAATATCAAATAAAATATGTTTTATAAAATTTTTTAAGGCATACAGTCATTGGTAATATTGGCATTAATTGAATGCCATCAACTTGGACAAATTAATATTTAACCACTGACAAAAAAGTGGCATGACTATGACTGATTTGTGAGCATATTGGTACATATGTAATAAAAATAATTTATGCTTTTTTACCTGAAAATAAGATGAAATCAGAATGAAAACTCCCGATCAAATCATATTTATAATACATCGCATTTAAGTATCTCGTCATGATATAGTAGGACTGGACTTTGCCAAATCAAGATGAAAAATTCCTATGGAAGCATTTATTAGACTCTTAAATTATGGGGACAGGCATATTTAATGAAATTACTTAAAATACATTAAATCTATGATGAAATGGAGATTAATATTAATAAAGTAAGTTAAATAGAACAGATTGTAAAGTTTATTGCGTCCATCGTGAAGCATAATAGCACATCAGACTTCTGTGATTAATCAAGGTTGTATATTAAATCATATTGCCAATCTGATATTTAAGGTATAGAAAATGAGACAGATAAAAAAATCATTGCATTTCAAATTATTACAAGCAAATTAATGCTTTGTAAAATCCAAAAATATTTTTAGCACTTTATAAATAGTTAGTCCCAAATGCTCTGGAACCTAAATTGATACTTTATAAAATATTGACCAAGAAATGCTTTAAAGTCAGTTCATTGTCATAATTGAATTATTTTTGTAATTTTATAACATATTTTATTTAGAGAAAGAATCTGCATTCTTTACATGGAGCAAGGAAAATTTAGACACGCAACTACCAATAGCTGTTGGTTCTACTGCTAGTTTCACCTTGTACATAAATGCTATTGGTGACTTTGTCAATCCTTTGAAGCTAAAATCTGGTATTTAAGTTTTGTTTCTTACAAGCTTAAACATTTGTTATTATATTGACATTTTAAATGTAAATATTTTAATAACTTTATATTCAGATGTTGATGTTAAGAAATTTAAGCATTTGTTATTATATTGATATTTTAAATGAAAATATTTCAACTTTATATTCAGATGTTGTGTTCTAAAATTTGGTTTGACTATAAACAGTGGTAGAAGTAGTTCTATACTTCTTATATATCCTATATATATATTAAAATCAAGAAAAACACCCTATATTGTTCTATATTTTATATTTATCCTACATTTCTGAGTGTTCTGAGTTAGAATTATTACATTTGCATATTTTCTCTTTTAGAACTTTTGCCATTACGCTCAAAATTAGTTCAGCAGTGTCACACAAGAGGGAAACAGATCTTATTTCTTGTTGTTCTTACCCAGTGTTCAAAATTAGCAAACATTAGTCATAATTTGTGACTAGAAAACTCAATTTGACAACTAGATTCTTCAACCTGGGCATCAAATTTGATGCCTAACAATGGTCTTGTTCATAATCAGTCTCCCCTTGACTAAATTAGGATATGTAGAAGACTGGACAGCAGCTGAAAAAAAAGCCACACTATCCAAACTTTAACCTAATTATCGGCAATGACAAATCTGCAGGTAGTCCTGTTTGATGCCATTATCACGATTCCAGATATGTGGCTTACTGGACCTTTGTCCTTCATTGAAAGCTACAGGAAATGACCAACATAATGGGGAACTACACTGAAGGTAACATCCCCCCATCGAGTCCCCTGGGAGTGATCTGTGTGTTTAGAAAGAGACAACATTTAGATCTTTATTGTACTACATCCAAAGAGCACATACATATCATCTCACCATGAACTGTAAAATTACACCCCTGAAGAATGTCATTGTTTGCTTCATCTCTTCTGACATTTCAATATCAGAGATGGGATTCAATACAAGAACCCTGGGTATTTAACGAGTTTTCTATTGCTCTCCTTTGAAAAAAAAAAGAGAAATTCCCAGGGTCCAGAGAGTCTTTACATTCTTATTGCTTATATTTATGGCCCACACTGCATTCCAGATAATTATTTTAGTCTCTTGCGAATTGCAAATTTGATACCCTAATATTTTGTTACCTGACATTAAAAGTCAAATTTTTATAACGAACCTTCCACTTAATGTGATTTATACTTTGTCAAAATGACAAGAAAAGAGAAACAATGATAAAACATGATAAAAACGTCTGATTGTCTTCTGCAAATACTGAACTCTAGCTGCCAACTCTGCATTTTCTTGCATATTTACATTTTCAGATGAGTATCAATCTCCAGGCAAATATGCAAATTTCTTTTTTACTTTTTTTGTTTTTAACCCTTTGCGGAGGGTTGATGCGCCCGCTCGTTGACTGTGAACTTGCATTCAAGGACGGTCGTCATTCATTCGCGTCGGAGAAAACTTTACCCTAAAGGACGGCCGTCACAAATGCGCATTTTCATATGGAACATTTATAATTGAATTTGTCTACTGGATGGCGTTAAATGTCCATGCGAACAACTCCAATGTATTTTGCAGATACTTGACCTTGGCATAGGGGGGGATCCAATAAATTATTTCTCCATCTGGAGCGGTGAAACATGGTTTTGTAATATAAACAAATAGAGCACTTCTAGTATCCTTAGCTATTTTATAATTGAGTTTCGGTTCTCGTTTTGTTTTTCGCTTTATGATTTCATATGTGAATCATGGGAATATAAGAGAGTATTATTATATTAAGTTTGGGTTTTAGAGGAATGCATGGCAGTGAAATTATTAGGTTATTTCAGATAAAAGAATAGCTGGGCCAGGATGTTTTCTTTCTGTAGAAGAATATACTCGTATGATAAACGAACCGGGCAGTAATGAAAGTGATGCAGATAGTAAAGATTCAAGGAACTATGGGATTTCTGAAGATTAATATGAAAATGCAAGTGATTCTTCAGATTCTGAGCGTACTATTATAACAATGCCGCCAGTACCTGTTTCTGTGAATGATGTTTGGACAAGAGATTTGAAACATCTGAATTCTTTTGAGTTTTTGAGCATACTTGCAATCAATCATATTATGCCGCCTAATTTAGATAAGGAAATTAATTTTTTTAGCATATTTTTCGATGATGAATAGTAGAATCATAGTAAAAGCAACTAATGAAGAGTATTTTGTATTGAGATTCGTATGAAAAATGTACATCAAATAGAAAGTAAGTATTTCTTTTATTCCTGAAAAAAGTAGATTGCTGTGTTGAACCGGTGATTTTTAGTGAATTTTTTTCTAGAGTTAGGCTTAGCGCAAAAAATTAGTCATTCTTTGTAAATAGTTTGGAGGTGAAGCGCTCTGTCCTTTGGGCCACGGTAGTTCCGGAATGCCGCCGTCCGCAAAGGGTTAAGACTTAAGATGAATTTTGCCTTTTAAAGGTTTTAAAATAAAATCCTATACTTTGACTAAATTGGCAAAAAAAAAAAAGTGCCTAAATTTAGCTCAAGATCCCCATATAATATTTTAGGTTTTAAGTATGTTTTATCTTTGTAAGTAATTTAAGAAAGGTGATTTGGCAATATTGGTAAAGCCTGCATTTATATGCAATTTTTGGTTTATCACGTTTTATTGTAAAATATTTTCCATTTTTCCTATCTGTTTGCATTAACTACAACTTTTATATTAATTTCACATTCTACTCTGAAAAATTAATTTTCGAACATGCTATTACCAAAATGAAAGGGCATTAGGGTGATGACTATGCAAAGACTACCAGCAAAATTCAAAACAGCTAAATGAAAGTATGCTTTCTTTAAAGTTATTGTTATATCCTTTTGCCAAGTAAAAATATTAGCATTTTTTTTTTCTGTTTTTATTTTCATTTGGTTTTTTTTATTAGTTTATTTTCTATTTTAAGAAAATTTGAAACAATTTCTAATACAAAAATCGGAATTATTCTTTTATTATATCTTTAACAAATATGAACATGTAAAAGATATTTGTTATTGTTAGAGATGTAAAAATGGCAACTAGTTATATCTATTTGGCACCTAGAGCTAAAACTATAGGTGTCAATTGATGCCTAGTTTAAATTTTTAAATTCTAACATTGTTTGTTCTCACCCTATTTTAACAGAATCAGATATTTCCAATAATTCTCACCTTAATTGAATCACACCCTATCGGAGATAGTGTCTATATCAGAAGATGGGTGCATTTACTATCTGTGATCCAAAATTGCTCTAGATCAGCAACACTCTCATCGAAAAACAGCAAAAAACTAGCTGAATACCCATTGTAAATGAACGGTCTCTCAATAAGCAACCCTTGAATAATGTAAAATTTTGAATAATTCGCATTTCACATTTATTCGACAAATAGAATATTTTTGTGAGCAGAACAGTCTAAAGAAGAATTACTGGAAAACTTAAATTGCATTAAAACCCGTTGAAAATCAATGGTCTCTCAATAAGCAATGCCTGAATGATGTAAATTTTTGAATAATTCGCATTTCACATTTATTCGGCAAATCAAATATTTTAGTGTACAGAACCCCCTAAAGAAGAATATGTTGGAAAACGTAAATTATGCACTTCTTCCTTTCGAACTACCTGTCAGTACACCAAATTAAAGTCTCTATCTCATCCCGAAGCATCTCCACTTTCGAACATTTTTTGGTGGAGCACACCCATAAATGAACATTTTTGAAAAACTCTGTTCGTCTTGGGTTTTTATCAGATGATTGGTCCATATATCAAATATCAAGCTTCTATAACATTTGAAAGAAAGCATGTCTCATTTATTCGGAAAATCGAACATATTAGTGTGTGGCACCGCCCCTAAAGTAGCAAATATTGTAAATCTGAAATTGCACACTTTCTTCCTTTCAAACTATCTACCCATACACCAAATTTGGAGTCGCTATCCTATCACGAAGCATGCTTTTCTATCGCTTCTTCTTTCGAACGTTTTTCTGTGTAACACCTCCTTAAATGAACATTTTTGAAAAACTATATTCATCTTGGGTTTTTTATCAAATGATTAGCCCATATACTAAATTTCAAGCCTCTATCACATTGCAAAGGTGGCATTTTTCATTTGTTCGTCACATCGAATATTTTAGTGAGCGGCAGCCCCTACAATAGCAAATGTTGAAAAACTGAAATTGCACACTTTCTTCCTTTCCAACTATTTAACCGTACACCAAGTTTGAAATCTCTATATCAACACAAAGCAAGCTTTTTCTAGCATTTCACCTTTCGAATGTTTTTGTGTGGAATACCCACCCTTTTAAATATACATTTTTGAAAACTCCATTCTTCTTGGGTTTTCTATCAAATGATTTGCCCATTTACAAATATCAAGCCTATATCACGTTTTAAAAGGGGCTTTTCTGTTTTATTCTGAAAATTGAACATTTTGGTGTGCGGCACCCTCTAAAATAGAAAGTATTGGAAAAATGAAATTGTACACTTTCTCCCTTCCATACTATCTACCCGTACACCTAATTTGAAATCTCTATCTCATTCCGAAGCATGTTTTTTTTATCAATTCACCTCTTGAACGTTTTTGAAAAACTATATTCGTCTTGTGTGTTTTCTTCAAATGCCATATACCAAATTTCAAGCCTCTATCAAACTTTAAAGGAGTCATTTCTCATTTACTCGGGAAATAAAATATTTTGGTGTGTGGCACTCCTTTAAGTAGAAAGTATTGGAAATATAAAATTGCACATCTTCTTCCTATCGAACTATGTACCCATACACCGAATTTGAAGTCTCTATCTTATCGCAAAACATGCTTTTCTATTATTTTACTTTTCGAACGTTTTGGTGTGAAAACCCTCACTTCAGAACATTTTTGGTAAATATTATTTTTCCAAGGGGTTTTATCGAAAGATCGACCAGTGTACCAAATTGCAAATCTCTATCTATTCAGGAAGTGCCTAAAAAAAGCATGACAGACAGATGGACACTTAGCAATTAGTATATATAGATAGATAGCATATTTTTGTTTAAAAATTTATTTTTTTAAACATAAACAAGATAAATGAAATGTTGCCTAAAATAATGTACAGACCTTGAAGTATTACAAATGAACTGAATTTTCACTTTTAAATTGCCGAAATTAATGGATTATGTAGTCAGAAATATAAATTTACAAAATTGTATTGAGATAGGCAGATAGATTTCCCAGATGATTACTAACAAATAACAGCATATTTTTTTTTTTTTCAAATATTTTCTGGAAATTTGGGTTCTAAAATATTGCTTCTTAACAATTACTTTTATGACACATTAAGTTTCAAATAAAATATCCTGTTCAATTTATTTAAATCTGGACGGTACACTATACTACCTTTTTATTTAAAAAAAAAAAAAAAAAAAAAAAAAAAAAAAAGTGAAGATATGAAAACTGATACTGAATATGTTAACATATTATAAAATTTGGCTTTTTTTCGATAAAATTCTCTACATTAACTTCCCTTAAAAACTATGAAAATTTATTTTAAAATAAAATAGCAATTGAATAAAATTGCGTAATTTTTTTTTGTCATCCTGTTTTTTTTTAAAGAAAATCCTATAAACCCTCACTTTGTCACTTCTACCCGTGTATAAATTACCATTATATTTAGTTAAGGTTTGAATTTGAATTGCTGTAATTTCTTGTACGAAAGCTGTATTGTTTAAAAGTTAACTTTTTATCTAATGCAATGTGTGATGCCATGATGTATATGCTGAAATATAGTTCTTTGCTTCCATTCTGTAGCCAATTGAAGTGATCTAAAATGCAAATCATTGCTTTTAAACATCAATTTTAATGTCTTTATGTTCTATTTCAAAATATTAGCTATGATTACAATATGTATTCTGAGTTAGGCAAATAGGATTTAATTTTTAAATGAAAACTATTGATATATATCTGCGATATCATTTTTGCCCATTATTGTTTAATTCTATTTGATTAGACAAATAAAAACATAATTTCATATTTGGACATTCATTTGTCCTCATTATAAACATATTGTTTCATTTCACTATTTACAATCTTGAATGATTGTTACTTTCCTTATACACATAGTATAATGTATAAGGAAGCATAGTGACGGGGGTCTAAAATTCGAATTCAAGTTTTCGACAGGATAGCATATTTCAAGCATCCCTGAACACGAATCAAACATTTTTCAGATGTCTGTATGTGTGTGTGTGTGTCACTGAGTCTGTGGCGACAATATCTCATGAGTGAATGGAGTGATTTGAATGAAATTTGGTACAAAAATTACAATCTGTGAATGCTGAAAGCCTATTGTTTTTAAACGCAATTGAATGTTCAACCCCCCCCCCCCCTAAATTTTTGAGTGAAACTTTGAAAAATTGTCAAAAAATCAAACTCTTTAATAAAGTTACATAAATAGTCATTTCTTATGTAATTTTTGCAATTGACACAAACTTTAGAATGTTAGCATGAACCATTCTCGAGGTATTGCACATTTTTCAAATAAATTTATCAACGTAAAAAAAATATTAACTGTTGTGAAGTACACTCATTGCTATAAAAAATTGTGCACCAAGAAAGAGTTGTCAGAATCGAATGAAATTTTGTATATGCGAGTGCAATGTTGATGTAAGTAAGTGATACAAAATCAAAGCAAAAGGATAATTTATTACAGGAAAAACTACAAATGAATGGAGGTTATAGTACCCTGTTGGGCCACCTCTAGTGTGAATACACAATGTGATACAGGCGGGCATTGAGGCATACCGGTCCCATATGGTGTCCTGCGTTCATTTCATTCCACAGTTATAATCTCGCCTCTAGTTCAACCAAATTCGTAGGCTGTGCAACTTGCCATCCCAAGTGATCCCAGACATGCTCGATCGGTGGCAAATCTGGGGATCAGGCAGGTCAGGGAAGGGGGGTAATGTGGCGGAGATATTCCTGTGACACCCTTGCTGTGTGTGGCCAAGCATTGTCCTGTTGAAAAATGCCTCCTGGGAGCCCTGCCATGAGTGGCAACACATGTGGCTGAAGGATGTCATGAACATACTGCTGGGCTGTCATGGTTCCGTGGATCAATATTAGAGGTGACCGGGTGTCATATGCAATGGTACCCCCATACCATCACACCAGCTGTGGGAGCAATGTACCACTGTAAAGCGAAGGCAGGATTGAGGCATTCACCACAGGACCTCCACACACGTACACAGTTGTTATCACTGCCCAAATTGAATCTTGATTCATCGCTGAAGACAACTTGGTTCCATTCGGTTATGGTCCAATTCCGTCGAGCGTGACACCACTTCAAATGGAAGTTATGGTGGGTGGGTGTCATTGGCAGCACATGTAATAGGCGCCGTCATACCAAATATCCTTCAGCCAGGCACCTCGCGATGGCACAGACAGACACAGGGGCCTGTAGTGAAGGTGCTGTTTGTGTCCAATTAATGTACAATGATGCAGTTGGTGCTGTGCATGCATGCGTGCCAGGTGATATGATGGTCTTCTCAGCTAATGGTCTGCTGAGGGCATCCTGAGCATGGCTGTCATGTATGCGACCTCTCTCTCATCCACTGGTCCCAACACCTCACAGTAAAGTCAGAATGGCCTAGGTGGCGGACTACTGGCCGAGCTGACCACCCGGCTCCCATCATCCTGATGATTCTTCCCCTCTTGAATTCTGACAGCTGATCATATTGTCTTCGATGACGTTGTAATGGCATCCCTAATGAAAAGGCGGCTGTCTGCAACAGATTAAGTACAGACAAAAAGCCTCTGCATACTTTTTTTCTGCTCCAGGGGAACGAAGTTCAACGTCCTCTGATGGCATTACTCGATGCACAATCACGCTGTATTTTTAATCATTTGCATATCTGCTGAAATAATATAAACAAAAAGATCGTGATTCACCATTCTCCTGAGCAATGTTCAAAATCACAACTTTATTTTTGGTTCACTTACCTTGTTCTAGGGAGTGACTCTTGGTGTTCTTTCAGCAGAAGTCTTTATGCAAATTGAATATCCAATGCATACACACTCATTTGCATATTTAGGGGTTGACCTCGAAAATCATTCCGGTAGGTACCAATATCTGGGATATAGGAAGTTTGCTTTGGAAACATCTTTGGATTATTATATCTTTAGTCTCTCATCTTTAGTTGCAGTCTTAGTATGAGTTCTTGTTATATTATGATGGTCAGTGAAGTGATTGCCTTGATGAAAATGGCATATACAGTATTGTGTTAGTCTATGTTAGTGATGGTTTTTATCACAAAAGAATTTACACCAGTGATATTGTTTCTAAATTAACTTTAAACAAGTACATGACCGATCATGAATGTAATGAAACCTAGTCATTTTATGTATCAAGCTATCATTTCCACATGTACCAGTATGTGACCTCGAATAGGTGGATGTTAAACAACATACAGTGGAAAAACTTGTGAGTATTTATGTTTCCAATACAAACTTCCTAGACTTTTGTTGCAGCTGCATATTGTTAACGCAGCCAGCCAATACTTTATGGCAAGATTCTTACGTCATTAGTAAATGTAGATTTTGTTTTTCCAACTTGACTTTTGTAATTTTTCATTCTGAAGCTGCACAACTCTACCATACTTATCAATAAGAAAGTATATAATTATCGCACAGCAATAGCTGCCTGACACGTACCTTCATACAAAGTCTCGTTACAATCCCACAATTACTTCTTGGTGCACAAATTTTTATGGCAATGAGTGTATGTTCACTTTTCATTTCTAATGTTATACGATACATTTAACATCATTCTCATGGATCTAGCTCATTCTATTCACAAGAAAAGACACTTTGGGTGTTTGGATGCCAATAGTCATTTATCTATTATAAGAACAACCTATTTCTCCGTCCATAATGCTTGGCGAAATTTTCGTGCTGAATTTGGCGGAATATTACTAACTTAGTGATTTTTTTTAATGTTGCTAAATTGACAAAAATGTCACCAATTTGATAAAAATAGCACCAATTTGATAAAAATGGCACCAATTTGATAAAAATGACAAATTGATGAAAATTCAATATCTTAGAAGGAATATATAAGGAATATAAGAAGGAACTATAAGAATAGTCCATTTCTCTGTCCATCCATAACACTTGGCAAAAAATTTGATGGAATGTTGCCAACTTGGCAACTTTTTTAAATGTTGCCAAAGTGACAAAAATGTCACTGCATTGATAAAAAAGCACCAAATTGATAAAATTGAAGCCAAATGGGAGGTAATGTTTTACAAATTTTGATATATGATAAGCATATCTTCTAATATATAAGGCCCTTCTCTCCGTTTGTCTGTAACACTTGGTGATACATTTGACAACCTTGACGAATAATCTAGCGAAATATTCGTCAGAATTGCAAAAATGATGTCAAGTTAATGGTATTGAACTCAAGCGTCAACTTAATGGTATTGAACTCAAGCGTCAACTTAATGGTATTGAACTTAAACGTCAGGTTAATGACTTTGCCAAATTAACGAAAATGTCACCAAATTGGTAAATATGATACTAAATCAATGAAAATGATGACTAATTGATGAAAGTTTAATGTCTTGGAAAGAACGTAAGAGTCGACTATAAGAATTACCCATTTCTCCATCCATCCGTGATGCTTGTTGAGAAATTAGCAAGATGTTGCAAAAGTGACAAAAATGTCACCAAATTGATAAAAAATTAAGCCAAATCAGAAGTAATGTTTCACAAATTCTGATTTCCGTCATATGGCAGGTATACTTTCTAGTATATAAGAAATGCTCTTCTCTCCATTTGTCTGTAACACTTGGTGATGCATTTGGCGAACTTGGCAAATAATCTAGCAAAGTATCGCCAACTTGTAAATATTTTGCCAGATTGACGAAAATATTGTTTTCATTAATGACACTAAATTAATGAAAATGATGCCCAATTGATGAATTAATTATTAAAATATTTTAATATGAACTATATCACCTATTAGGGATGCTGTCAATATTGATAATTGTTTTTAGAGTTGTGTGAAATATAAGTTAATTGGGTACTGTGAAATAATTTTACATGTTGTCATCTGGAAAATCACCAAATGTACAATTCAACGATAAAAACACAGTACCGTGGATCTTATACATTATTTTTTGACTGTAAAAGTAGTAAATTCATTGCATTATGTAAGGAAAATAATGTGCTGCACACATCAGATTTTTTATCTTCCATACCTGCTAAAAAATGTGTATTAAAACTACCATTTGTGCCTTTTTACTGCCTTTTAAGAAACATAGACTGTAGAGAGACTGAGAGCTTATAGAGAAGACTGATTATTATTAATTACTATATTTATAATTAATTTTATGTTTTAAATCACATATTTGACTATTTTTTATTATTTCCACAAAACTTCCTTCGCAGAAAATCAGTTTAACCTAAATGGTTATGCAATTATAGCAAAGGGTATTTGTGACTATTATTATTTATATTCACTGCAAAATTTACTTTCAGTACAGCATTTCTGTTTATTTTTGGAATTCTTTTTTTTTTATTGTTCTCTGCAGCATTTAAGTATCTGCAGCCAGTTAACTGAAAATTATGGTAATATTAGCACATTTTTATTTACCTCCCTATTCTTTAAAACTCAGTCCTGTAATGTTATCATTTTATACATATTAACCTCTAGTTTTAGTAGATCTATTTATTAAAATTAGTATTAGTGGTTTTTTTCATTCAATGAATTTATTGTTCATTTTATGAAAGGCAGGGTGCATACTGGTACTTGAAAATCAGGAAAGCACTTGAATTTTAGCTGACCATTTTCAAGGCCTTGAAAGTACTTGAAAATTCTCATATGTTTGGTTAAGTCCTTGAAAATGCTTAAAAAAGGCAGCAATGAAAATGTTCTGCAGATCCGTGGCACTGTTTTCTCCAAGAAGTTCTGCTTTCTCTGTAAATTTCCCTGGTGGTTCTGCTATTCCCAAAAATTTTCTAAATGGCTTTAACAATAAACAATAACATTTGTTTGCTATTTAATTTCCTCCCAGAAACGTATACATCTTCATGATGAAGGGCTGATTGACGTCCTTGAAAAAATATATGGTACTTGAAAGTCCTTGAAAAGTGCTTGAATTTTTTTGGGGGGAAGTGTACTCACCCTGGAAAGGTGATGAAACAGCAGCTAGATTTTACAATTTATAGAATAAAATTTATTTGTTAATGAAATATTACTATGTTTTTAATAATATTTTCATTAACATGTCTAAAAAATCTTACTAGAAAAGTATTTCCCTGCATTTCTGTCTAGAAAGTACAATTGCAGACATGTATAAGGTCATGGTAGATATTTTGACTTGTAACTAGAGCAGACAAGTAAAATCTAACTCAAATATTGTAATTTTTTTTCCATGTACACAGAAAATTGTACAACACAATTTTGGCTATATAAATAAGCCACTACTTGCTGAAAATTTCCCATGTTTCATATTGAAAGTATTATATCTACATAGCAACAGACATGCTCCCAGTTATGTCATAAATATGGGAGAAAGATTTCTCTTAGAGGAAGCGTTCAAATGGGAAATCATAATTTTTATATACCCACTTAAGAATTCATAAAACTTTTAGAAATAAAGTAACTAAAAATATTGTTATTAAAAATTGTTATGCCGAATGCCTTAAAAATGCGTTCTTTGATATATTTAATTTTACATATTAAGAAATAGTCCTACAGATTCAGTTCAAAGCTTGCTAAAATGAGAATTTTTCTATTTTTCTGATGATGTTAAGATAGAAATTTTGATAATATTTTCAGTCATTGAGTCACAATTTGTGTAAAAATTGCTTAAAATTGCTCTTTATGAAATAACTAAAAAATGAAGTTGAACTAAAAAAATATTACTCTGAGTTATCTGGGGACCTGACATGAACTATCACTGTGCCGAATTTAGTAGCTGCGGGCTGCTTATACGTTTGCTACATTGTCAACAGTCATACTGACATCTTTTATTATTATAGAAGTGTAAAGCACAGTTAAGAGAAATTTTGCTGACAAACTATCTTTGAATCTGTAATTCTTAACATTAAGTGTAGTACATCCCTTACGGGGTAATTTGAAAAATTACAATAAGAAAATATTTTTCATTCAGCTGTAAATAAAGAAAATCGTTCTGTGACTCAAAATTGAGTCGTTTGACACCATATTTATTTGTCACTTAATGCCAGTGGGTGCTAAATTCGAATCGGTTTGGTATTGATTAATTTAAAATAAAATTGCATTGTTATTAGTGAGATTGTTATATTAGTGAGATTCATACCATTTTAAGATCTGCTTCCAAGATCTTTTTACAAGTTTTGTTCTCTCGAAACAGGGTAAAATGTCACCCTATTACAGGTGAAATTTTACTTTGTTTCATGAAATTCAATTTAATTACTTTTTTTATTAACCCTTTCGGGACGGCGGCATTCCGGAGCTGTCACGGCCCAAAGGACGACGCGCTTCGCTTCCGAACTGGTCGAAAAAGACGGCGCATTTTTTGCGCTAAGCCTAACTCTCGAAAAAAATTCACTAAAAATCACCTATTCAACACAGAAATCTACTTTTTACAGGAATAAAAGAAATATTTATGTTCTATTTGATGTATAATTTTCATACAAATCTGAATACAAAATACTCGTTAGTTGCTTCCATTCTTTTATCCGAAATAAACGAATAATTTCACTGCCTCTAAAACCCAAACAAAAAAAAATACTCTCTTATATTCCTATGATTCACCAACGAAATCATAACGCTGAAATAAAAACAAAAACCGAAACTCAATTATAAAATTGTTGATGCTACGAGAATTGCTCTGTTTGTTTATGTTACAAAATGATTTTCACCGCTCCAAATGGAGAAATAATTCATTCGATCCTCTTCTACCAAGGACATGCCTCTGCACAATGCATTGAAGTTAGTTCCATGGACAAGTAACGCCATCTAGTTCACAAATTAAAACGTTCTGCGTACTGGCACTTATGCGTGCCCCTATCCGCTTGCGGTAAAATTTCCTCTGGCCCGAGTGAGTGCCGCTCGTCCTTGAATGCATGTTCGCATCTGGCACCTATGCGTGCCGTTCGTCGCGAAAGGGTTAATTTATAAATTTTATTATATTCTTGCAACACTGTATTTGTTTTTATATTAATGGGAGTCACCAAATTTGTTTGAAGTGTTGAGATGGATCATGGCACTAAAAGGTTAAGAATCACTTTGATTGTAACTGAGCAAAAAGGAAAAAAATAAGGATGCATGATGTATGCATGTTTTTAAATAAAGATAAAAAGTTCATAACTAAGGTCTATATCTGAAAAGTGAGGATATTTTCTCTATATAATTTGAAATTAACAATCATCTTTTTAAAGTACTTTATATCGCATAGCCATTTGAAGAAAGATTTAAACTACTTTTACTTTATAACTCTTCATTTTCAGACTGTATTGAAATAACTTCAGGAGGTAACAAAGGGTCTCGATCATCATCAACTTCATCATTTGGGGGTACACCAAGTAGACGTAAGCCTCAACCTATCTGTAGTCCTGAACCTTTTCCGCCAAAGGTATTTTGATATAAAAACTATTTAATACAATCATACTATTAAATTTTATGTTTTTATCATTATGCTTTAAGCTCTAAAATAAAGTGTATTCAGAAAATATGTTTTAAAACTGTTTCATGGTGTCTATAGGTGATCTGTATTAGGCAACATTTCCTGCTTACATATGCTGTATATTGATTTGTACCTAAGTTGAAAGGTCCATAGAATAACTTATATATAAGATTGTCTTGTTCAGGGAGAAATTCACCCCCTGGAAGAAAAGAGAAGTAATGTCACTGCCAGCCCCACTGACTGATAAAGAAGAGAAACTAACTGCAAAGTTTGTAACTGGAATCAGTTTGAGAAGAATTTAAACATTTCTTATCTATATAATACAAATAACTCTTAATTAAAATATTGGCTGTATTCTAAAGTTTGAAAGTATGAAGATTGCACAATGAAATAAAATTAATAGTATTTTGAGGTGAGGTGAGGTGAGGCGAGGCAATGTATAGCTTGTGTCTAGCATAAAAACATGCATGTTTTAGAAAAAATATATCTAACAAATTTAAGAGAAAATCAAGAAACTTTTGAAATTTTCTGAAGATAAAACAATCAGCAATTTGTAATTTAAATTCAAAATCATAAATTTCATTAGTTATGTCAAATTTAAGTAAACTACTTACTAAATTGAAAGTTTCTGTCAGGATGCCCATATTTCTATTTGTCTAATTGAAATGCTCTATTATTTTTAAACCATGATGAAGTAGTTTTTGATGCTATAAAAATGGTATTTATTCAAGAAATTTTGTTAAAGAAAGATATAGCCATATATTAAATAAATTATGAAGTTTCACTTTGTTCATACTTTTGTAAAATAAGAATTTAAAATCACATAAAAATTGCACATTTATAACTTTTTATTTTAAAGTAAATGCTAGAAGGAATCTTTATAATGGTATACTTGATATATTGCAATAATTTAAATTTAAACATGATAAAAGGGAAAGCTAAAAATTGTATATATAAAATATCTGGAGTATGAATCACTCTAAATAAACAAAATTAAATGGTACATGCATGTCATTAAATATACTGAGAGTTTTCTATTCTGTATATGAAAAAAAAAAAATATTAATTGCATGCACAATGTTACAATATGAAAAAAAAATTAAATCAAATCAATGTAATTTTTCAGAAAATTATAAAGTAGGGGTGCACAACCTGTGGGCCGCCGAGAGCTCATCAGTTATCGCGATTTGACTATCGTTCTAGAATGGGTTGGTGAGAAGAAATAAATTTCAATGATTTGGCAATGAGCCAAGAGTAAAGCCCGGTGTTCACCGAAGCTAGTTTCACGAGTTTCACCGCCTGAGCGAGAAAAACTTTCCTAGCCTGTACTAGCGCAGGCGTGTGCTTGTACGTATACGCTAGGAGCGGGGAGAAAAAAATCACTTCCGAAGAGCGGCTTGGGTGATTTGCTCTTTTGTACTTTTGACTTCGCAAGTACATGTTGTTACATCTCTCGTATAATACTTATTTACCATGATGGAAAGATCGAAAATGAAAAGAAAGGTAGCAGACGATAATAGAAAGTTTTCAGAAGCCTGGACTTCAAGATACTTTTTGTAGGGCAAAATAGTCGAATTACATGCTTGTTATGTAATTTTACGATTAGTGTTTGCAAGGAGTATAACATTAAGCGGCACTACGAGACGAAACACTCAGTAGTTTCAAAGCTTGAGGGAGAAGATCGAAATCGCAGAATTGAATTTCTTCGTCATTCTTTCGTTGCACAAAGGAATGTGTTTACAAAAGCGTCTGCACAATTGAATAACTATGTTAAAGTGTCTTTGTATATCGCAGCCATAATTGCTAAAAGTGGCCACCCATTTACTGATGGCAATTTTGCCAAGCAGGTCATTTTGTTGGCTGCCGAGAAGTTGTGCCCTGAAGCCACCAACAGATTTAAAAATGTGAGTCTCAGCAGAATGACGATTTAAAGAAGAATTGAAAATTTGTCTGATGATATTAATGAACAACTACAGATTGCTGCCACCAAATTTAAGTACTTTTCTTTAGCAGCTGATGCGTCAACAGACAACACTTCAACAGCTCAGCTGCTTTTGTTTGTTAGAGGGATTTCTGAAAATTTTGAGGTAACCAAAGAATTGGTTGGAATGAGTTCAATGAAGGAGAGAACAATTGGAGCCAATATTTTATTCTCCATCTTGAATTTGTGTTCCGCACATAATTTCGATAATAACAAACTAGTTAGTATCAGCACCAATGGTGCTCCAGCTATGATTGGAGTTCAGAATAGTATGGTGAGTTTGCTGAGAAACCATTTGGGTGATCGAGGCAAAGATTTGCTCGGGTATCATTGCATTATTTACCAGGAACAGCTGTGCACAAAAGAACTGGGATTTAACCACTTAATGAAGGCAGTGAGTAATGCTATTAATTTTATTCGCTAACATGGTTTGAATCACAGACAATTTAAGAAGATGTTAGAACATACAGATGCATCACATAGTGATCTGATATATCACTGTGAGGTACGTTGGTTGAACCGTGGAGAGGCATTGAAAAGGTTTGCTGACTTGATTGATAAAATAATACCATTCCTTGAAGAAAAAGGCAAGCAAATTAGGATGTTAAAAGAACTATCTTTCAAGTGTGACTTAACATTTTTGGTTGATGTGACTGCCCATCTGAATGGCTTACGCAAAAAATTGATGGTAAAAAACCAATTTGTTAACCAAATAGCTAATGCAGTATCTGCTTTCAAACTAAAACTTCAGCTGTTCTCAAAGCAGCAAAGTTGTCAAAATTTCATCAACTTTCCTTAACTGGTGAAACTCAATGAAAAATTTCCTGATAAACCACTGGATTATTCTGAACAAATAAACAAGCTGTTTAGCTCATTTGAAAAGCAATTCACAGATTTTGAGTCGCATAAGGTTAAAATGAAATTGTTTGGTGATCCATTTTCTGTTCCAGTTCAGGAAGCTTCCGAAATTTTTGAAGTGGAACTCATTGACTTACAAACTTCTGACTTATGCAAGTCTAGATTCCGCGATTTAGACATTCTTGACTTTTATAAAACTACCTGATGAATTTTTACATTTAAAAGATAATGCAAGTATATGTGCTACCATGTTTGGTAGTAACTATATATGCGAACAAACATTTTCTCTTATGAATCTAAATAAGTCAAAATTAAGAAATAAATTGACAGATCAGCACTTGCAATCTGTCTTGAGAATATCAACAACTAGCTTTGAACACAATATACCAAAAATTGTTAGTAAAATTCAGTCTCAACCATCACACTAATGTGCTTAACTGTGGCCAGTCTTTACATATTTTTTAAAAATACTTTTATATTGTACTATTACTATATGTACAAACGTAAACTGTTGATATTTACTTTCAAACTGAATTGGGTATGTTGGCCCTTGGCAGCTTTATCATTTTATGTGAATGGCCTTTCTACTATAAAGGTTGTGCACCCCTATTATAAAAAATTCAAATTTCTTTTTGTATAGAAACTGAACAAAGTGGAATGGTATGCTTACTTTTACTGGGCAGAATATGTACCATAAAATTTATATGCAAGAAATTTTAAATCAATATATTTTAAAGAAATATGTATGAAATTGCAAATTGAAGATGACTTACGACTTAGAGGTGGGTGGCTCAAAGAGAGCCTAGCACAACGACCAGAGATCTATTGTACTGTCCCTAAAGGATGAAACAGTCCCTAAGAGAAGAGACCAGTAGCTGAGGCAAAGATCAGCAGGCACTTGACAGGTATATCCTGCAATTCCCAGGGCCCAATCACATGTCTACCCAAATGCTCGAACCTATGTGCAGAAAATGCTTCACACTCAGAGTATGTGTGTGGCAGTTTCTTCGCTGTACTTACAGCCTCTACAGATCAGGTCCTTAGTGATACCCATAATGCTTAAGTGTCTTTTAAGGGTGAAATACCCAGTAGGGAGCACAACAGCCCTTCTAATGCCAGTTCTATTGAGCTTGAATAGCTCCCTATGACACACATTAGGGCACTCACAGTTCAGTTCTTTCGCCTGCCTTTGGCCCTTGATGTCATGTCAGTTCTTGCACTGCAGCTTCCTGAAGATGCCGTAAACAGTTCTTCTGATGAACTCATCAGAGATACTCAAAGTTGGCTCTAGACCAACAATGTGTGTACTTGAACCTCTTCTAACCAACTCATTAGCCATTTCATTACCCGAAATGCCTGAATGTCCAGGCATTCAGTAAAGGGTGGCTTGATTATTGCTGGCAATATTACAAAGTGCAGTATAGCACTCCCAGACAAGGGAAGAGGCCATAGTAGACTTCCTTAAAGCCATAAGAGCAGCCGGGCTGTCAGTGCAGTTATAGGTGTGGTTACTCCTGTAATTTCTGTCACAGCAGATTCTGCAGCACATTAGAATAGCAAAGACCTCAGCCTGAAAGACAGTAGTGTAGCTGCCAAGTGGGTAAAACAGTTTTGTACCATCATCTGGACAGCATATGCCAGCACCAGTGCTAAGACCTAGCTTGGAGCCATAAGTATACCATACAATGCACTTCTTGTAGGTAAGAGTTTTTCTCCAGTCATCCTGTGAAGGGGCCTGAATCCCATAAGGTAATCCCAAAGGCATATCTGACAAAAATGCCATCGGAGGGCATATAAAAATATGAATGATTCATAATATTAATATTTAGATTAAGACAAATACTTTGTCTATTATTATTATTTAATATTAAGATAAATACTTTGAGTAATCTTTCCAGTGGCCCAAATATTTGAGTTTTTTCAGGCTTATGAGAGCCTCTGCCTCAATATATATGTAAAGAGGATGCAGACCGAGCAAAAGTTCGAGAGTTGCAGTGGGAGTAGTTTTCATGCAACCAGAGATTGCAATACAAATCATCCTTTGTAGCCTAATTAAATCTAACTTGGCAGTTTCACATCTGACCCTAGACCACCAGACAATAGAGCCATATGTAATGATGGGACAGATCACCATGGATCCAATGGATAGCCCTGGGATTCAATCCCCAGGTTCTTCCAATAGTACTTCTGCATTACCAGAAAATTCTTCTGGCTTAATCACACAGTAATCAAAGTACCTCTTCCAGTTAAGACCCATATCAAAATGAATTCCTAAGAATTTTACTTCTTTAGACCAGATAAATTTCTGACTAAAGGAGCAGATGTCTCTAACATTAAGATTACATTTTCTGCTGAATGCAACCATGGCCAACCTGCAAGAGCATGAACCGTCATGTAATCACCAAGTAGAGAGGCACAGATGCACTTGGTAGATAACAGATTCTAGATCCAGTGAGAGATGGTCATATCGACACCTTTCCTGTTGAGAGCATGAAGGATGGTGTCAATGGGCACTTTATCAAAGGCACCCTCAATATCAAGAAAAATAGCTAAAGCAATTTCCATAGTATTCAAGTTACTTTCCAAAATGAAGAAGAGACTATAAAGGGCAGTATCCGTGGATTTCCCCAGTTGATAGGCATGCTGGGAGTTAGAGAGCTGCATTGAAGCTAGAATAACTTCCCTAATATAACTGTTAATAAGTTTTTCATCTTTAAGAGGAAAGATGTAAGGTTAATAGGCCTGAAAGACTTGGCCTATAATAGTTGTCTTTCCCAATTTTGGGAATAAAAATGACCTAGTATGCCTCCAAGCAGACGGTATGTGTCCAAAGGCAATACAGGCCCTGTAGATCTTGCAGAGAATGGGAGCAAGTACCTGAATTCTCTCCTTAAGAAGTATCGGTATAATGCCATCAATCACCAGGGTTTTATAGGGTCTAAAAGAATTAATTATCCGATTAACCCTGTCAAGAGTGACAACCTTCTTAGCAATACCTCACTTATTACTATCACAAATAGAAGTGGAACAAGCAAAAGGAATATTATTATAACTATTCATCTCAAACTGGAAAGTGAACCCTAAACAATTCAGCAAGGGTCTGTTCCCCAGATTCAGAGAACTTACCATTAGGCAACTTAATGGTGTTTAGACCGCAATTTCTGTCCTTTGACATAATTTTTACCAGTTTGGCAGTGGCAGAATTGTCTTTTATACTATTGGGGGGGGGGGGAGTAAACCCCCAATGGAACATTATCAAACTTGGTATCAATCGAAATATTTTTTCAAACCCTTCAAAATGAAGGATAACATGCTATAATTTGGATCACTTGGAACAATGATACAGATTTTTCAAAATTTTCTTATGAAATTCGAAAATAGAAAAAATCCAAATTCTATAATTCGAAAAATTCCGGAATCGGTAAAATCCGGACTGGTCCTTATTTTCCAAGTTGTACTGTACTGTATATGTAAAAAAAATGTATAAAACATTCCAAGTTATTTTGAATGGCTTTTTTACACTGTCATATATTCACTGTATCAATTAAATCTAAAGTTATTTTTTAAAATTGGCATCATTAAAAATGTATGTAATACCTAAAATTTTGATGTAGGCAGCAGGCAAATCTCGTGGAATTTCACACTGTATTAACGGAAGTTTACTGAATTTTTTAATAATTTATTAAAGTTTTGAGCATAATATTTATTTACTTTAGCTTGATTAACTTCCGTTAATACTTCCGTTCGTCATTCTTAATAAAATTTCCGTTTTGATTTAATGGGGGATTTCTCTTATTATTTTTTTTCTTGCGCTATGTTTATTTTTAATTTTATGATTTTATTTTTTTTTCTTGCGTTATTTCTTTCTTTAGCGCAATATAAAAGACCAGTATCCTTTTTGAAAAATAGTTTTTAATTTTATAGATCTTTCCTAAAATTATATATTTTTCCTAAATATTATTTTTTCCCCCTAAAATTTTTTATTTCATTTTGTTAGATCTTTTTAAAAATTTTACTGCAATAAGATATTTTTAGATCTTAAGTTATTTATTTTAATTTTTTAAAATATGTTTTAAAATTCTTTATTGCATTTTTTTTTAATTTAGATTTTTTTCTAATTATTTAATCTAATAAAATTTGTTTAGATCTGTAAAATAATTTTTCAATTTTTTTTCTATTTTTCAAAAATTATTTATTGCAATATTAAAGTATTTTATAGATCTTTATTAAAATTATTTATTGCAGTTTTTTTATATTAAAGAATATGTATTAAAAATAGATTTTCTTAATAAAAAATGAGCAATTTTTATTAATGTAATTTATATGCTATTTTAGTTTATTAAAAGTTAATTGAAAATTCAAAATGTTTATACTTAAATTCTGTTAATTAGATTTTTAAAACTTCATTGTCTTGAATTTGCTTGTTATATATATGACAAACTGTTAAAATAAAAAAAATGCCTTGCATCGAACTGCTACAATGTCGAAAAATCTCTTGCTACAAACTGCTACAATTTCGAATAATTGCCTGCTACAAACTGCTACAGTTTCGAAATATTACCTGATACAAACTGCTACAATTCCAGAAATTTACTGCTCCAAAAGAGTTTTTTGTAATCAAATCACTGTAAAAGACATTGTTGCCCTTAATCCTTAGAACCAAGATCTTACTGTTTCGGGTATAGGGTTCTTGAATTAGAGCAATGTCAACCTCACCACTAGTCATATTCTTGCCAAGAATAGCAGAAGCCGAGCGACTATGGTACAGATTAATCTGTACAACATTGATATTGTCCATAAGGCAAAGAAAAGAACAGCAAAGACTAGAAAGAAATATTCTCCCCAGTGTCATGAGAATGGTTAATGCCTAGCACTTCTCATTTCTCAAATTCTTGTAAACATCTTTCCAACTTGTCCTCAGACATATGTGAAATAAATTGCAGTATGCTTGCAAAGCTAGAATCAATTTCCAGCTCATCAAGCTTAGGTAAGTCAGCGTCAACACTGGCCATACTTACCTGAGAGGAGGTAGCTTGGTCTTCTCACAAAACCTCCTTCTCCATCTTCCCATGGGGCTATTCTTTTGGATCCCAAAGTATTTTGAAGATTTCTCAGTCCAAACCTGTCTAAGCACCAAAGTTGGCCTTTCGTATTGCTTCAGCAGCCTCCAATTCAACCTCGAAGATCCATCTTATAGAGTGTGATTGAGCAAATTTTTGCAGAATACACCACTCCTCCGCTTTCAACTCTGGGTTAAAACAGTTAAGCTGCTTCAGCCAAATGCATGGCTCTTTGGTGTATATGTCCCTGGTCTTAAAGACCACCTTGACAGGTTTAGGTAGTTCATTGGCATTCAGAATTTTGAGTGTCCCTCCTAAAACCTGTTTGTTATTATGGAAGGTTTGCTTAACCCATTCCACAGTCATTGCATCATCTCACTGAAGAACCAAGGCTCCTGTATTCAAGCCAGAACCATGGATCTTAGGAAGTTGCTCACCAGTGGGAATCTTAATCTATTTTGTCAAGTATCGTCATCTGGATGAGATCAACTTCTTCCTTGCTTAGCTTTCCAGAGGGGAATGAGTCTTTAATTACAGCCATCTTTATAACCTGGACTGCATGATCAAATGACCCAGGTTGGATGTCTGTCCTTGGCCTCTTTTTCATGACCAGGTTTCCTGGAGATGGTGTGGTGCCTTCTGACCTCAGCCGTTTGGTACCTCCAACCTTCTCTGTTACAGCCCCAACATTCTTCAGCTGCTGGTCATGCTGCCTTTGGATGTGTCTCTTGTTGCACCTCCTGTTGCGCTGTTGTGTCTTAGTAAGTACTCCGTGGAACTTGCTAGGAAAGGCTCTAGTACTCCTTTTGTGGGCCCTGAGCCAGCCTTGGGTATTCCCAATGATCTTATCAGAAAAATTGTCTTTGACATCTTCAGGAAGCTTCAATGCAAGAACTGGCGTGACACTAAGGGACAAAGGCAAGCGAAAATTCTCAACTGTAATTGCCCTAGTGCACATCAAAAGGAACTTTTTAGGCTCAGTAGAACTGGCATCAGGAGAGCTGTTGGGCTCCTTACTGGGCACTGCACTCTCAAGAGACATCTTAATATTATGGGTGTCTCCAAGGATTCGCTTTGCAGAGGCTGCAATTACAGCGAAGAAACTGCAGCTCACATTCTGTGTGAATGTGAGGCCTACTCTGCTCACAGATTCGAACACATTGGTCGTCATGTGATTGAACCCTGGGAGCTGAACGACATTCCTGTCAAGTGCCTGCTTATGTTTGCATCGGCTACTGGTCTCTTCTCTTAGGGACCTTCACTTTTTGGGGTAGTACAATAGACCTCTGGTCGATGTGCTAGGCTCTTCTGGAGCCACCCACCTTCATATCATTCATTCATTCAAGTACTCCGTGCATCCCGGCCATGGTTTCAGATGCTGCAAATTACTGCTCACAACTCCACCTCCGTCCACAGCAAGGCTGCTGGTTTCCTCTTTTCTGCCATGATCCAATTCCAAAGGACTAGTTTCAGTGGCTGATCGGGTTTCACCCGAAGGTATATCCAATCCTTCAGTTGACTTGTTAACATCATGGAGACATGAAGAGCTAAACAAAAATGTTATGTCTGAACTTTCCATGTTGTATCCACTGAAAGAAAACCATGGATTACTTCCAGTTCGATCAGAGCCCCCACAAGGCTGTCTCCTCACACTTTTCTAATATGAAAAGTGTAACCACTGGAGTCATTCGCAAAGCTAGATGATGTAGAGTGGGCCATAACGTGCACCTGGTGCACAGTGCCCAAGGACCAGCAAGGATTCTAGGGGGATTTCTCGATATGAAACACTCTCCACCATCCAACCAACACAACCAAGGCCCAAGGGACTCACCTCTGGAACCGTTTATTGCAAACATTTCTTAGAAGAATATTACAGATGCATGTAGCTCTGTCCTTTTCGCACCACATCCACATAAACCCATTCCCAAGCGGTATACCTTACGGCAGAAGCCGAAGGGTGGTACTAGGGCCCATAGAGCAGATATGTTTACTAAGGGTTTGGTATTGATGACACCTGCAGCTGAAAAAAAAAAGATAGCTCAGGTACCTCGGGATTGCAACACCCGTATTCACTAAAAAAGTGAACTACAGGGTGAGGCAGTTAGCATCACACCCAACCCCCAAACCTGGAGGACAGGGATGTCTCGTTTCGTCAGGAACCTCACCTTTGACCTGTCTGGTATGGGAGACCCTACCAGTAGCAAAAGTTACCAACAGCATAGCTGTCAGGATCATTGGAACACACAAGCCCCACCACCAGAACAAGGTGAAGACATCAACAGTAGGGTAAAAAATTGAAGATAATATTTAGAGTTTTATAGAAAGTCTTATTTTATTGTATTTTAACATATTTCTCATCAGTTTTATAGTATTTCAAACAGTCATTTCTTTGACAATACAGATAGTAGAGTGCACAGTCTTGCTTTAATGAATTTGAAAGGTATATTTCGTTTGTAACCTAAAGGTTACAAACGAAATATCCCATCATTTTGTAAAAGTAAATGTTTAAAAGTATTATATTAAAATCCAGATTTCTGCAACATATTTATGAGTAAAAATATTATTAAAGATTATCATTTTATGCAAGAAATATGTAAATTTTGTCTAGGAAAAAAAGGCCTAATGTATTTATTATACAAAATCACCCAGGAAGTCCATATCCTTGTCTTAGTACAAGTTGGCAAACCACTATTTTTTACTCATTTATTAATTACTATAATTTAGAAGTGAAATTTGAATTTTTTTTGTCATATTTCAGAGTCAGTACATTATTATAGGCAACATTTCATTTATCTCACTGTTTAAAGCTAGAAATTTTTAACCATAACTGCCATTTTCCAATGATTTTCTAAGCACCGCTGGTCCACAAATTGGAAGTGCTGGCAGTGATGCCACAGTTCAACCAGAAATATTACAATGGGGGTAATAGCGGCTGGGGACTGGCATATCGGGGACTGGCAATCCTTCTGTATGGACCACTGGGCGAATGACAGATGATATCACAGGGTATTCAGTCTTCTGCTTTTTCATATTAATTCCTTTCTTCAAGCACGGTATCATGCAGAAATACCAATCAGTGGTATGGTTTGTTGGTTCATTCCAAATGGCAGGCACACCAAAACGCATGGAAACATTTTTCCAAACATTCAGGGTGGATGAACAAGTCGTACAACAAACGTGCGGAGCCCACGATTTATCCTGGTCTCCGACGTGACACCCAAAGTGCAGTACATATGCCTTTTTCACTTCAGAAGTCAATGGCCACTTCCTAGAACCACAAATCATGTCAGCGCATATATAGCAAAAGCTATCCGCCAAATTTATACAGGAGCGGGGCATTGCTGCACATTCAGTGGGCCACAAAATTTATGCAAAATGTATATACGTAAAATGTTAAGATGTACAAAGTCACTCATGCAGTAAGTCATTAATTAAACAAATCAGTAAAAAAAAAATTCAGAAATAGACCATGCAATATGAACTTTTCCACGCGCTGCCATGTACAAGACTGGAGCCGTTGAATGGAACTGGTTTTAACCGCTCAATCACGTGATTCATGAGATGAAGGCTGAAAGCAACGGCGTTGAGTCGATAGCAACCAGCTTTATCAAGAACAACAGTGCCTATTTTATTTCTTTTCCCTTATTTTTTTTATTTCACATATCATAATTATAACATCCCATAGCATTATATAACATCCCATAGCATTATATAACGTCCCATAGCATTATTACAGTGCAATTACTCAAAACTCTGAGCCGGGAGAGAATTATAAGGGTGATTTTCGTGTTCAGTGACCCAAAATTTTATAAAAGTGGCTACTTTCATTTTGGTAAAAAACAAAAACTGAAAAATTATTGAACAGTGATTACATGCTTGAAAAAAGCTAATAATATGCGTAATAAAATTTAAGAAATTTAAATGTTGTATGCCCAGTACATGTCTCCAGCTACAGACATGCTTGATGAATTATCTGTCTCATACTTGCAGAGCTCAGAAAATTGTGTACTGAAATAAATTGATTTCAGAGCCTATAATAAAAATAACATATGCTGTTTTCAAAACTTACGTCCATTTTAGGTTAAATTTTCGGAACACACTTATAAATTTGAAAATTTACCTATCTATTTTAAAATCCATGAAATTAAAAAATCACAAATTTTATAACACTAAAGTGTTTAGACCAAAAGTTTGAGACATCGTTTCAGGACACATGCTAAAGAAGGTACTCACATTCAAGCAAAATCATCTGCTCAATAAATTGAATTTATAACAGACAAATATTAGGCTAAATTTTGATTTTTAAGTTCATAACTTTTACACTAATTTGAAGTTTAATAATAAAAAAACTGAGTGAGGTCTGTCTTCCTGGGAGGTTTTACATACCTGCATTGTTATTAGATTCAAAGTAAATCTTCTATCAGAAAAATTATAAAATCTCTACTTTAAAGCGTTTTCTGCTCATTGATAACCTGCACTGTGCTTATGAGTACCAATGCCCATGAAACCATGGTCCAAAGGTGGGGATGGATGAACAGGTGGTCACTTTAATGATTTTATGCAATGCCCTGTTATAGGTTAAAAGTCACCCCTTTGTAATGTTGAGCAATTAGAACTTTGTCAATATTAGGTGGGGCTAAAAAAAGCCCTGCATTATTACTGAGTTTGAAGTAAAAATTTAACCAGAAAATTTTAATTTGAAGTTTAATAATAAAAAAACTGAGTGAGGTCTGTCTTCCTGGGAGGTTTTACATACCTGCATTGTTATTAGATTCAAAGTAAATCTTCTATCAGAAAAATTATAAAATCTCTGCTTTAAAGAGTTTTCTGCTCATTGATAACCTGCACTGTGCTTATGAGTACCAATGACCATGAAACCATGGTCCACAGGTGGGGATGGATGAACAGGTGGTCACTTTAATGATTTTATTCAATGCCCTGTTATAGGTTAGAAGTCACTTCTTTGTAATGTTGAGCAATTAGAACTTTGTCAATATTAGGTGGGCTAAAAAAGCCCTGCATTATTACTGAGTTTGAAGTAAAAATTTAACCAGAAAATTTTGATGATCCTTACTTTACAGCTTGTCTAGGCTGATCATCTCATCGCCTGTACTATGTTGACGAGTGGCAATTACCAAGAAATTGTGGTCGATAGGTTGTAATAGAAATGATCAGTTGGGTACTTTCTTGCTTTAATGCAACATCCTATTATAGGAGAGAAGTTATTTCTCTGTAACTGTCGTATATGCTTAAATGTTTTCTGTAGCAATTGTGTTGTATTTCTTTTGTATGAACTGGCAGTTTTGCGCAGCATTATTTAATAAGGTTATGTTGTCAATTCCATTGCATGCAAAAGAAAATTGACATATTAAGAAATTTGATTGCAGTATGTTGAATCTATGATAAAATTTACTTTTTAATTTTTTTATTTAATCTTAATGTTGTTATATTTTAATAAATGTAATTTTAAAATATGTTTAATTTTTTTAGCTCATAGAAGCTGTACTTCAAATTCAATATTCGGGTGGTCCAGGCATGAATGCCGGATATTGCAGGCAATGTGCAGTTGCTTTAACAGTTGAAGTTTTGCCATCTGTTGTGATAACAAAGTGGGATGTGCTTCCTTCTGAAATGTAATTTCTTTACTTTTATTCTATTCAGTATTTGATTTATATAAATTGATTTTATTTTTATTGGTACTATTAATAACCCCATCTTCATATTAGTTCAAAAAATTTTTCCATGAAATTTGCAAGAAACTTTTGATTTGCAGTATACCAAAATCTTTTACTGTATCTTTATATATTTAAATTTTTATGATGTGATTATTAAGTGATTTTTACCGCATAACAGTAAGATGCAAATAAACAAGTACTTAATTTGGTCAATTCTTCTCAACTCTAGACCATGACTTTTTAGCTTTTGCTGCCCATCAGCAATGGGTACATGATTAGACGACTAAAGTGCACAAAATTCCGTTAAAGCAAGGATTGTAGAATTTTTTGTTGAAATATTTAAAATATGTACTTTCAACCAATGATATTTGATGGTATTTTAGGTTTTCACTGTCTGCAAAACTCTAGGTGCTCAGGATAACAATGAAGTTACCTGCCCAATAGCTTCTGCTATTATGTGTACCTAGAGTTTTATTAATGGTGGGCTGAGTTAAAGTACCCTGGAGGCAATTAATAGAAGTTGAAAGTAAATATGTTAAAAATTTCAACATAAAATTTCTAGAATTCTTCTTTTAAAAGAATTTTATTCTCTTTGGCCATTTGCTTGCCTTCTCTTTGCTGATGAGCAGTAAAAATTGTAAAATCATTCTCCAAGGGGATGAAGAGTTAATCAGAGTGACCATTTTCTTTCGTATGTAATTGAATTTGTAATGGTAAGAAAAGGAATAAATTTTGCAAATCATCTCCAAATGCTACTTGTTTGACATCCTTTCATATTTCAAATAATGCTTAGCTTGTCATTTTTTATTATCTGATGAAAAGTTTGACAAGATACAGAGTGGAACTTTCTTTTTTCATTCCTTTGACAGCTGTACAAAATAAAAAGGATGTTTTAACCAACATTGACAAAGCTAAACTTGTGCCTCACATGTGTTATTTTGGGACAGAAGGCTTTAATGCAAGTTCCTTCCCACCTCCCATACTTTACTAAGTTGATCAATGATCCAAAGTGACACTTTTCTGGGAAGAACTTCACAATGGTGTATTCCCTTCTCATCTTCTGTAGGAAGAATACTACTCCAGTTAAGAAGTAGTATTTTATATGTCACTTTTCATTATGATATTAGTTTTAAACCAAGATTGACTGGTTTTATACATTCAGGATGATGCAGCATTCCAGGATCTCATCATTGTAGCTGTTAACAATAGATCAACATTTGATAGATATTGCAATTCCTTTTGAAAAATATGAACATCAATGTGACTATTGATAGTGAATTCATTAGAATTTGTTTTCAGTTGCTGACTTAGACAAGAATGTATTGTTTATTATTTGAATTGTATTGTTATGCAGAGGTCTAACCAACTGGCCTTGTCCATGCTGCATTATATGTAAAAACATATTCTACAGTATTAGACATTACAGATGACTGTTGTCACTCTGTTACCTACAATATTTTTTGGTTTTATGCCCACCCCCACATGTACTATGTGAGTTCAATTGTGCTTGAATTCAAACTGAACTATGAAGTACTACATCTCTGAATTAACTCTTTACACCAATCAATAGTTGGTACTCTTTTCAGCATCTTTATAAGATCATATTTGCAGTTTAAAGAGAAAATTAGTATTTTAAATGATTTTATTGCCTTTAAATGTGCATGAGTGTTCTGTCTGTATGATGTCATTTCATGTGTGACCAACTGTTTAGGTATTCATACCCACTTTTTCATATATATATAACTTTATATTTTATGATGCTCAAAAATTTCCCAGCAGTTGCATAGCATGTTCTAAATCATGCAACTTTTATTTCTAGTTATGCATTTGAAGTTTAGTTCCATGTTTTTCTTAATTACAAATTTGTCAAAAATTGAACCTCTTGTTAGTCAAAAATGATTTTATGTAAATTGCCTTTGCACATGCAATAGAAAGTAGACATTAGATCATCCTGCCACTACCTATAGACTAGTTTTGTAACTTTTGTTGCATTTTGGTAATGGGTAGTTGATGGCATGACATATTAAAACACCTTTAAAGGAGATTTTCCAGAATTTATCTAGTGGATATTAGAAATATTTACTTTCAATAAGCTATATACTAAGCATTAGATTTTTTTATGAGCATCAGGAATAATATGAATGTTTTTCACTATAGCTGGTAGAAGTTAAGAATTGTAGAACTTTCACCAATTGATTTTTAGAAATATTTGTGTAATGGAGTTTTATGTTGCTTTGTTGGTCATGTCGTCAACTATTCCATGTTGAACAGTGTCAGAAACTGTGAAACTGATGCAATGGTGGCAAATTGATCATTAAGGGTTTAAATCAAAGCCATGTGAGCATTACCTCACAGCTGCGCAGCAACTGACATTTGATCTAAACATATATGTACTACCCAACAGAAAATGTAGCACCATGAAGCTTTGGCTGTATAATTATGTAAATTTCAAAACAAACGCAGCTGGCTGATGTATGCAAATTATCTAAAATGCAAGTAGAGCGCGTGATTAGAGTGTGGGATAAAAGGGATTGAAACAGCAGATGAGCCAGTTACTGCTTGTTGCCTGCGGAAACCTATTTTTTGAGCTGTTTTTCATTTCAGAAGATACGTGTTGTTGAAGAGATGCCTGGCCAATAATGCCAAAGTCTGTTTCAGCATTTGGATGATCGTGCGAGTGAATTCATTTTAGGCCTACTTATGGCTGGGTGGTCATATTGGCTTATCACCATTGAAACACGCAGAGATGCATCCACTGTGCAAAGGATTTGAAGAGGATGGATTGAAGGGCATATGAATAATCTCAGTGGTACAGGTCCATCCAGACGTTGTTAGCACGCATTGATTAACGTATTCGAAGGCATGTGGTTTCGACCCCACAAATGATAACTGTTGACATTCCGCAGAATTTACAGGATATATTGGATGTTCTAATATCAGCGAGAACAGTTTCTTGATAATTATCTGAAAATGGCTTGCACTCTAACAGCCCTTTACAAAGACTGTCATTAACAACAAGATAATGAGAGATTGCAATGGTGTTGGGCATGAGCCTCTTGAACGACTGAATGGGATAGGGTAATATTCAGGGATGAGTCTCGATTTTGTTTGTCAAATGACAGTTGCCATATGAAAGTCTGGAAGCAACATGGAAACAGATCCAATCCTGCTGCAAATGTTGAATGCCATACTGCTCGACAATGCAGCATCATGGTTTGGGTGCCATCGGCTTTGATAACAAGTCATCTCTGGTTTGTATCAGAGTTACAATGACAGCATGATGATATGTGAATGAGGTGCTGTGGCCGATTGCACTGCCCTACCTTTAGCGGTTGCAAAATGCTGTTTTCCAGCAAGATAATGCTTGACCACACATGGCAACCATCAGTAGATAAGCCTTGCAAAGTATATTCAGGTGCTTCCTTGGCCAGGTGCTTCCTTCGCTGTCTCCAGATCTATCATCTATCAAGCATGTATAGGATGTGATTGGCTGTCATTTGACTGCCCTGCCACGCTTCTAACAGAAGGTCACTTGTGAAGGGTGGTTGAAGGCATATAATCATCCATCCCTCAGTAAACTATCTACATGCTTATTGCATCTGTTTATCGAAGGGTTGCTGCTTCTATCACTGCAAAAAGTGGTTCTACTGCCTATGGATTACCCTGTTTATGCCATTACTGTATTGCGTTATCCTTCTGGAATTAACATCGCTTATTTCAATATGCTATCTCTGTCTGTGTGTCTTTTATCATCACACTCTATTCGCTCTTTCATTGTGTTGCATTTTCTGTGTCTGGTAGTGTATTCAAAGCCACTTATGAACAAGCCAATTAAACAGCAATAAAAATATTCAGATTACATAACTGAAGAGCGTGCAACTTTATACTTGTCAAGAAATTAAACCTAGATTTAAACAAGCAATACTTACAACTAAAATGCATTAGAATAATTTTTTGATTAACATTTTTAGTATGTTTGATGGTTAGTTCAGGGACTTACTGTATTTGAAGACCTAATTGTAAAGAAAGCTGTTTTTTATTATCACTTGCTATTCAATTGCTTATAACATTTTTATTATACATTTCCTTTTAAAACTTTTTGCATTTAACTCAACTATTATTTTTTCAGACCTACTCATTGTTATCTAGTCCTTGATATATTAAACTCAACTACTCATGAGATGGAAATGCAGTATGCCTCTAATAAGCGAATACTAATAGAAGCTCATGACATATGCCGCATTCCTGTTTCTGTTGAAAGATGTCCCTTATCTGGTTATGACAAATATTTAGATATTTGTGGTGCTCAAAGGAAATCAAACTTGCTATCAGCTTGTCGAAATCATCTGGTTAATTTAGTTGATTTACAGTGGACATTAATATCCTTTGAATTTTTATCTAAATTTTATTTATTATACTATTTAAAAAAATTTTGTAGTTGCATTCAAAGTTTTGTGTTTTTTGTGTGAGCATAAAGGCAGATAAAAGCCACACACAACAAAAAGTTAAATCATAAAACTCTCTAAAAGTGCATATAGGATTATTTTTAATAATTGGAATGTAAAACTTAAAACAGGAATTTGAAAATAGCTCAATAAAACACAAAATGTTACAGAATAAAAGTTGCTGCCCAAGAAAAACAATTATAGTAAAATAATCTAAAAAATAAAGCAAAATAAAAACTAAATTATAAAAATTTAGATCATTCAGTTATTACATATTAAATTACCCAAGACAAAAAGGTGCAGAGTTCTGTGACCTTGAACTCACCTTGTTGTAACAGTGACATCAAGACTAAATATTGGCTTGTGCTATTAATGTGTCTTGTAACAATACTATTAGTGCATCATGAAGCATATATTTTTTCTGCCTTTTTCAAATATTAATTACCATCCTATGCATACCTAAAATTATATCAATAACATATACACTTAAAAATAAACTTTATATTACTTTTCATAATTAGGTGAATTCAAGATCCTTGTACTTATTTGTCTTAGGCCACTAACATTTTTGCTTTTTTCTTACTCCTACTCAAATGATCCACTCAAAATTTTAAGAAAATCTGAGTTGGTTGAGTGCACAAGTTTTTACATTGTGGTTGATTTTATATAGAATAACTCTTATTATTCTTGAGAAAAGGCTAAAGACATCTTGTCATTCAGAAAAATTAAATAATTTAATTGCTTCAATAAAAAAAAATTATAATTCCATACTGTATGACAGTGATCTTCAAACCTCAGGTCTCTGATGATGATCACTTAAGAAAACTTTGTTTGTAAAAAATACTTTTGTAAAACAAAAAAAATACTTTTCCAATATTGCAACTACTTTTTAAGTTTTATGCAAAATATTTTTCAATTTTTTCTAAAAGCAGTTTTGTGTATAACTTTTAAAAAGTCCATGTAATGAGAATTTCAAATATAAAAGTTGCAAAATGCTGATACACATTGTATAACAGGAATTTTCAAAATCTCCTAACCATGGTTGTATGCAATGCAGTAAGTTAATGCAGTAACATACATAAAACTAGGGAAACTGTGTTATACTTATATCATATGGTAACAAAACAATGAAAATTTCACGCAACTTGTGAAAAAGATCTAAGCAGATGAGCTAAATTCCAGACCTAAGGCTAGATTTTATTTCCTATCATTGCAACAGTGGTACTGGTAAGCATTACAACCGCTTGTTTATGTCTCCACCATTTTTGTTTCTAGAGTGAAAATGTACCTCCAGATTTTCATGTTTTTATAAGACCCACCATACATATACATTTTGGTCTTCAGTTAGAACTTAGTTTGGCAGTTATGCCTGTTTGTTTCTGCTCCCACACATGCTCAAATTGGATTGTTAGATCATGGTCTTTAATCTGCCTTGGAATCTTTTTTAAGTGAAATGCAATAAACCAGTGTTGGTGGAATATGTCATCAATTTATGAATTGCTTGCCTATGCAGCAATCATATGCGAATTGCAGAAGAAATGGAAAAGCTGTAATGTGTGGATAAAAGCACAGCTAGACAGAAAAAATTACACGGATACTAATTTGCTTCAAGAAATGAGTGTCTGTACCCCAAAACTCAGGATCAGTAGTTTTTATTATTTTTTGAAGAGCAAAAAAGTCCCTATTTTTTTCCTTTCACAATTGTTTATTTTCCAAAAAGAAAGGTGGTTGTGAAATTTAATCAATTTTGATAAAAATGTTTCGACCATATGGTCATGACTGCAATGGAGAAATTGCATGTAAAAATAAACTCAAATATATAAAACTTTTTTTAATCAGACAATGTTATGCAAACCTATGCACTAAAAACTCAGCTGGAAGACTGCACCATACAAGTCAGTTTGACCACAGCACTGGTCAGCAGAACTGCAAGAATTCTCATAGTCTAAACTATTTGGTAACAAGCTGTTCCACTCACATCAGTTCAGCTTTTTAAACTTGGACTGTTTGGGCCAAACTGTACAGGAATTGTCCACCTTAGTTCTTTGGGAGTATAGGCCTTTCGTTTGTTAGCAGAGGCCTAGGATACAAGCTGAGAAACATTAATTTTGACTAGAAATGGAAATTATATATAGCGATAAACTTCAGCCACAAAGTTATAGCACCATTTTATGAGTTTTGTTATTGTTGCTCATTAGGAAAAAGCAGTTATTTTTTTTTTTTACTTTGGAGTTTTAAATCTTTTTTGGTAAAGTTCTCTTTGATATGAGGTTTAATGGTAGGTATTTGACTGCATGGCAATAAACAAAGTTTTTGATAAAAAATATGTCGAAAAAGATCTTATGTAATAAAAAATAGGTATTGCAATCATCATCATCATCATAACTCATCGTGCCTAGTGGTACATAAGGCCTTCAGCTTGCGTCACCACCCTGGTCAATCCTGTGCTGCAGTCCTTACTTCTGACCAGCTCGCCCATCCCATCAAATTTCTCTCCTACTCTACCAGTCTCCTCCAAGTAAGCTTGGGTCGACCCTGAGATCTTTTTCCTTTAGGCACCCAAGTAAGTGCCACAGCAGGGATGTTATGCTGCAGCATTCTTAAGACATGTCCAGTTCATTTCCATCTACGTGTTTTTATCTCCATCTCAATTGCTTCCTGTCCAGTGCACTTGTAGAGTTCAGTGTTAGTAATAACATAAGGCCAAAATACTCCCAAAATTTTCCTCAGATATTTAGTCTGCAGGCATTTAACTTGTTGCATTGGCCCCTTGTTAATTCCCATGTTTCGGCTCTATATAGTAAAATGCTTTTCACTAAGGAATTAGAAAGGTTGATTCTGGTTTTTAAATTAAGGTTAGTAGTTCTCCATATTTTATTTAGTTTTCTTAAACAATTCTAAGCTTTTGCAATTCTTATTTTGATTTCTTAATCTGTTCCACCCTCCTTGTTCACCAGTACACCAAGGTAAGTGAGGCTATTTACATCTTCAATGGATTCATCATCTAATTTTACATTTTCAGAAGTTTTTTCATTAATTCTTAAGACTTTTGTTTTACTTTTATTGATTTGTAAACCAATAGTTTTAGCAAAATTGTTAAGGCCATTACTTTTCTGTTGTAGATCACAAAATCTAGAGGCCAAAAGAACAATGTCATCTGAAAAATTTGAATCTTCTAAAACTGATGTAAATTTCTACCTAATGCCTCTTCTCTTGTCTTTGATGGTGTTTTTCATGATCCAGTCAATTACTACATTAAATAATAAACATGACATCACACATCCTTGCTTTACACCTGATTTAATTTGGAAGGGCTCTGTCAGTTTTCCATTTACTTCAACACAACAACTGCTGTTTCGATATAGTGCAAAATGCAATAAATTGTATCTAAATCTATCATGTCATCGTTGTTCAAACACTATTACCGTCTCGCCATCAATAAGAGACAAGTAATGGGCATTTAAGATTCAAAATATTCAGTTATTGTGAAGGAGTTAACCTCAGTTTTAGGCATTCCATTTGAATATTTAAAATTGTAGAAGGCATTCTTTCAATGTTTTTTACATTTTATAATACACAATTTTAAAGTACAATTACACTTTTTTCCACTTTAATATTTCAAGTTCTGTTTCATAGCAAAATATTTGATAACTTGCATAGCCTATATAGAGCCTAAAATTTTATACAGATATATTTTCAGCTTTATCATTTTGATGAATAGCAATAGAATAGTCATAAAGATTGTCAAAGGGTGGTGATGTAGCAGCTGTGTTTCAGTTCTTTGCATATGCAATTTCAGGCCAAAAATGTTCTTTTATTATCTTCATTTAAAAAAAAAAAATTCTGTATTTTAAAATGTGTGGTTTTCTAGCTAGGTTCAAAGAATGTTTAAAGTGCCTATAAAGTTCCATTTTTCCTAACTATATTGATTCTTTGCTCCCAATTTGCCCTAATAACTACTTTTTCTAATACTTTAAATTCTATATGTCTTGCAGCATCTGTTTTGGACCAAAATTGCCTTGTCATTTTTTTTCACTTGAAATTTTATAATTTGGTAAGATGTGTTTGGTAATGTTATATGTGTTTTGCGGAAGAGTTTTCAGAATTCCAGGCAATATGAAATGTGTTGTACCATAGATGTTTCAATTACTTCCCTTTTTATTAAGTAATCAAAAAGACAAAGGAATATAATTATTACTGTTGCAGTTTTCTTCTATCCAGATTCCAGCGTTGTGAACAGTATAACTTACACTCACTGAAAATAATTTGATAATTCAATAAAATTAAATATATATATTATATAATAAATATATATGTTATATGTACCTATATGTTTGTGCATGCATATATAATTGCTTGTGTATATGTGCGAGTATTTGTGTATGCATACATGAATATTTATGCTTGTGTACATGTGTGTATATTCGTGCATATAAACTTGTGTACAAGCATGTTTTGTATATGCAGCCTGTGGTTCAAAAAAAGTTGAAGACCACTGCTGTATAGGATTTTATTTGTGACTTTACTCCATATGACTTTTCATGAAAGTCATCATTTTGACACAATTCAAGGTGCTTTGTCTTGTTAAGGTTATTGAGATTTGGCAACTGCACTTAGTATGGAAACATTTACAACCGCATTGGACAAATTTTCCAAATGGTAGGCTGTGAAATATGACGTTCACAGCTTGCCCTCTTTGCTGACTTCATTGAAAGGTGGTGCGAACAGTATCAACTAGTTCATAAGACACACATGGTTATCTAGGAATTTTTATTTTACACAAACAGCCCATGGTTTGAAATTTGTTATGCCAATTGTAGGCAGATTTTCTGCCTGGGGTGCTTTACGGAATTGTGTTCAAAAATGCCATTGTACAATAGTAATGGATTTTGCTTTGAGCAGTTTAAGAACACAAAGCACCTTCTCCACCACAGACATTGCCAATGTGTCTGACAAGCCACACGGCACACGCTATTGCCTACATAATCATCCTCAGTGGTAGGTAACAAACTTTGTGCATACATCTACATCACCATTCACCAGTTCGCTCTGTATCGCCCACTGTTCTTGTTTTATAATATCTTGAAACTGTATACTTCTGCTGTGTATATATACGCTCATTGTCATAAAAATTTGCACACCAAGAAAGAGTGATCAGAATCGAACAAAATTTTATATATGTGAGTATAATGTTGATATAACTAAGTGATACAAAATCAAAGCAAAAGTATAATTTATTACAGGAAAAACTACAAATGAATGGATATTCTAGTACCCTGTTGGGCCACTTCTAATATGAATACACTATGCAATACAGGTGGGCCTTGAGGCATACAGGTCCCATATGGCGTCCTGCGTCATCTCATTCCACAGTTGTAACCGTGCCTTTAGTTCGACCAAACTTGCAGGCTATCCAACTTGCCGTTCCAAGTGATCCCAGACATTCTCGATCGTTGACAAATCTGGGGATTGGGCAGGACAGGGAAGGGTGGTAATGTGGCGGAGGCATTGCTGTGTGTGACTGAGCATTGTCCTGTGTAAAAATGCCTCCTGGGAGCCCTGCCATGAGTGGCAACATATGTGGCTCAAGGATCTCACGAATTTACCGCTGGGCTATCATTGCTCCATGGATCAATATTAGAGCATTATACATCACTGTATGGGACATATTTTACTCATTGGAAATATTAGAGCATTGTACATCACCATATGGGACACATTTTACTCATTGGAAGTGTTTTTGTATGGGGGCCGTATAAAAATTTGAATTTTGTATTTCTTCAAATTTAATCCCCTGAAAATTATTGATTTCATAAAATTCTGTACCTTTTTTTACGCAACTTTGTAATTTATTAGATACTCTGCAGTCAATATTTGAGGAATAAAAGCCGAGGTCAGTGTTTTGGGGACACCCTGTATATAGCATAGTGTCAGCTGTGCATGAAAATCAGTGACACATTTATGAAATATCCAGTGTTTTTGCTACCAGGGTCGAAAAAATATTCTGACCTCAAAATATGCATTTCATTATAGCACATTTATATTTGTTTGATTAATTTTAAATAATTTAATATATTGCCCCTCAAAAGGAATAGGGAATAAAATTCTATAGAAAATAGTTTTTCAAATTGTGCCATTTTAGTAAATTCAATATTAATCCATTTTATGCTTCATATGTTTTGATGTAAGACATTTTCAATATTTAGTGATTTATTCTAGCATGTGACACAGTTTTTGTGATCCTTCATACAAATAATTTTCTGTGTTTTCCTTAATGTCATTACTCATCATTAGAAATTAGTGGTAGAGCTTCAATTTCAGACATTGTATGGACTGATGCCATGCTGGGTTTCATTCTTATGTCACCCATTCAATGGGGTTAGTTATTTTCAGTTATTTAATGTCTAAAATATATTGCATTTCTTTTTGAATTTATTAAAATTACTGATTATGCTACATCAATTATTGTTTTACAAGCTAATGGTAATAGTACCTGGTAATCTAGTACAGATTTTCGATTTTCTAATATTTTTGATAAGTCACAGGATAATATTTAAAGCTTTCATTATAAAGTCTGGCATTTAACATAAATTAACCCAGAATAAGGGATTGTTTCTTAATACAGTGATAGTATGTATATATATGTAATATATATATACACCCACACACATACGAGGCATGTTTTTTAAGTAAGTACCGTTTTGGAATTAAAAAAAGACGTGCAAAGATATCGCAATAATTTTATTTCTACATGAAAGCCTGTACCTTAATCTACTTTTCTACATAATTTCCGTGAATATTGAGGCACTTGTCATAACGTGGCACCAGTTTTTGAATACCCTCCTCATAAAATTCTGCCGCCGGACTTGTTAACCACTGTATCACAACTGTTTTGACTTCGTTATCGTCTTGAAGACGCTGACCACCCAGGTGTTTCTTCAAGTGCAGGAACAAATGGTAGTCGCTGGGCGCCAGATCAGGGCTGTATGGAGGATGATCTAGAGTTTCCCATTTAAAAGATTTGATGAGATCTTTGGTCCGATTAGCCACATGTGGACGGGCATTGTCATGCAGCAAAACGATACCCTTACTCAACTTGCCACGTCTTTTGTTCTGGATTGCACGACGCAGATTGTTCAATGTCTCACAATAAGACGCTGCATTGATTGTCTCATTACGAGGCAGAAACTCCACTAGCAATACTCCTTTTTTGTCCCAAAAAACTGTGCACATGATTTTCCGGGCAGAAATTGTTTGCTTAAACTTCACTCTTTTGGGTGATGATGAATGTCGCCATTCCATGGCTTGTTGTTTTGATTCTGGTGTGACGTAGGCCACCCATGTTTCGTCACCAGTAACAATTTGGTCTAAAAAATCTTCACCTTCATTGTGGTACCGCTCAAGGAAAGTCAATGCACTGCCTAAACGTTGGGTTTTGTGCAAATCCGTCAACATTTTTGGAACCCAACGTGAACACAATTTCCGGTAATTCAAGTTCTCGGTCACAATGCGATACAAAACACTACGAGAATATTGAGGAAACCAGTCGCACATTGATGAAATTGTAAAGCGTCTGTTTTCTCTCACCTTTTCTTCCACTTTCTGCACCAAATCTTCATTAAAGACCGAAGGACGCCCACTCCGTTCTTCATCATGCACATTTGTGCGGCCATCTTTAAATGCTCTCACCCATTTCCTTACCATTCCATCACTCATAATGTTTTGTCCGTAAACTTCACAGATCTCACAATGAATATTGATCGGTTTTACGCCTTTAGCACTAAGAAATCGTATAACAGCCCGTACTTCACAATCGGCGGGACTCACGATTGTCGGAGGCATCTTAAACACTCAGTAAACAACGTATACAATGAAGAATCAGACTGTAATGGCGTCAGTGCGTAGACAAGAGATGTAGGTAACCAGCGCGCATGCGCGGAACGCCGACCGTAGCGCTGCGGCGGCGGAATCGCAAAACGGTACTTACATAAAAAACATGCCTCGTATATCTATATACCGGGTGGTCAGAATTAAAACACCCCTACTCTGAGCTCTATACATCGAACTACTCAGTGTAAAGGCTCCAAAATTGTTGAACCTACTATTGAAGACATGGGGAAAGGGATTACGCGAAAAAAAAATTAGTTCCAGAAACACCGATAGGTGGCGCTGTACAACAGAAAATATGCTGAAAGGACACAAAATAATCACAAAAAAACAAACACATGCGATATGGAATTTTTCCTTTTTAATTTCTTTTGCTGGTATGAAAAAAAAGAAGATAAAAAGTTAAGAATCTTAAACTGTCATTGTAACTGCAATTTCGCACTGTAAGCACAAAAATTTGCATAAACCCTTGGTTTGCAGCTACTATGTTCTGGGCATAAAAGGGGATAAAACTGGGATATTTTCATTCTTATTAGCGATGGCTGTCACACTGCCAGAACGTGCTTTGCTTGTGAAGCTGTTTTATGAAAACAAAGGACATGCTGCAGCTGCACTTCGAGAGTTTCATTGACTTAAGGATTTCCGCAAAGGACCATTACTCCCACAAGCTCTCAGGAGAATGATTGCTCGATTCGAGAAAACTGGACATCTTGGAGTTCAGCCGGGTCGAGGAAGAAAATTGACTCGTTCAGATTTTGTTGACGATGTTGCCACCGCTATTGTTGAACAATCAATGGATAACGTTATACGCAGCATTCCCTGCATCGATAAGGTCCTTGTGATATGAATGGTACGTTCGAATAAAATGTGTTACAAATGTGTATTATGTGTCTTTTCAGCATATTTTCTGTTGTACAGCGCCACCTATCGGCGTTTCTGGAACTAATTTTTTTTTCACGTAATCCCTTTCCCCATGTCTTGAATAGTATGTTCAACAATTTTGGAGCCTTTACACTGAGTAGTTCGATCTATAGAGAGCTCAGAGTAGGGGTGTTTTAATTCCGACCATCCGGTACATATATAAATACACACATATATATAAATATATAATATACATATATTAATATATATATATAATATAATATATATCTATATATATGAGAGTCGCACTGAAATTTTTGAGATATGGCTAAGTGGTACAAGTTAAACTTACGAACTCTTAGGAGTGTTCAATGTACTCTCCTCCAACCTCAATGCACTTTTGTAGGTAAATTTTAAACCAAAGATTAAATGATTCAAGCCATCCATTTCTTGGAATCGATGAAAAATATGCTATTATAGCCTCATTAATCTTAACTTCAAAATGAAAACGACACCCACTTAACAAATTTTTTAGATTGAAAAATAGCCGAAAATCACACATAGCAAGATCAGGGGAATAGGGCGGATGCTCTATCACATTGATGTTTCTTTATTCAAAAAATTTGGCTGTCATTTTTGCTGAGTGAGAAGATGCATTGTCATGGTGAAGCATGAGTCCCCTAACGTTCACTTCCTGAAGAATTTCTGGAAGATACTTAGTGGTGTACCAGTTAGCTGTAATTATCTTCTGTCCCTCTAGATTTATGGTTTTAACCAGACCTGTACTTCTGAAGAACACGGCATACATTACTTTTTTCATTGCTCGTTGTCTTTTCACTATTGTTGGTTTGGGATCATCTTCAAAACCCATACTTTATTTTCTTGACATGTTGGAACATCAAGACGGTATGTAAGTTTCATCACTAGTTATGATTTTAGAAATAATGCAGTGTCCACCATCATTAAATAATTTTAGGATTTCTTTACTGATTCTGACATGCTTCGCTTTTTGGTGTTCTTTTAAATTATGGGGGACCCAACAAGAAACTAGTTTTTTCATATGCAGTTCTTTATGAATAATTTTATGTATAGTTTCAAGGATTTTATGTATAGCTAGGATTCAATGTTAAGTTCCTTCTGTATCATTTGGTAGATACAACGATTATCATTAACATTTTTTGAATGACGGACACATTTTCTGGGACTACAGCTGACAAAGGTCTCCCTGTGTGTTCTTCATCCAGGAAAGAATTTCGACCTCTTCTAAACTCTGTAAACCATCTGAATACAGTGGCACGAGATGGAGCATCATTTCCATATGCTAATTGTAGATGTTAAAGACATTCTTCTTGATTTAGTTCTACTTTAATAATAGAAAATCATAGCTCGATAATGATCTCATGTCAACTCCATTTTCTTTTCTTTCAAAATTTATTCTACCATAGCTAAATTGTAATTGTTACCACAAATTATCATCTGTGGACATAAGAGTTCAAATGTAAATATCCAACCAATAATTTTTTCTAGCGCATATCGTCTGCCCCTATCTCAAAAATTTCAGTGTGACTCTCATATTGGTTTTAAAGCAAAAATTCTTAGAGTTAAAATTTTCAGAACTTTTTACTCAAAATAGACACTAACCAAAATATAATTTAGCAAAATTTTGCTATATTATAGAGATATATAGAAATGTATTATAGAAATATTGCTATGTTATAAATAATATATATTGATTTCCATATTTTAAGCTGTTTAAGATTAGCATGATAATTTATGCAAAGCTTTCTCCCACACAGCACAGTACATCCAGATTCTATTTAAATTACATCCAATAGATGTAATCTGGATCATCCAAAATCTAGTGGTTGACATGTATTGACATCTAATGGAAATCCAGATGTTACTCCAGATACTATCTATAGATTGCCAATGGATAGCTATCTAAATGGGAAATAGATACGCAATAAACATATACTGGAGCATGCATATCATGTCTACTGCTCATTATATTATGTCCAGATTGTGAGGTATAATGGATATCCATATGGACGCATAATGGATGTGCAATGGATGTGAACTGCATCCAGATTATTGGATTATTAATTTTATATTCATTCTAATGTGTTCTGAAAAAATAGAGAGCTACAAGAATGATGAAATTATGTTAAAAATGTAGTAATGTAGCAGATATATTTATTGATTTTGCAAAAAACATGTCATTTTGCTACTGCTAATTCCTTTGGATACCCTCCTGGACTCTAACCCTGTGTGTGTGTTGGTTGAAGGGAACCTACTTTATCCATTATACAATATTTGACTTTAGTAAGTAAAAATAACAATATAACTTAATATTTTTAAAATATTTTTCTGCATTTCTAGATCAGATAAATTGAAGTTATTTTTATTTTCTGGGATATCGGTATAAGAATTAAGGCTAGTTAAAAAAAATTAATGCTTAGATACTTATTTTTTATACAGTGTATACTTTATATAAAATTTTAATACTATATACTTTGATTTTCTTTGCATTAGCTTAAATTTCATTTTTAGAAGTACTGCAATAGCAGTTACTTGGTTATTATTCAAATTCCACTGCTGCAGACGTTTGTAACATAGATGTAATGCGAAAATATGAATTTATATTGCCCTCATACTAAGACAATGTAAAATATTATAAATATCTGAAGGTTACAATAAATTTCAGTAGTAGTATAGTAAAATTGATAGCTTGATTATCATTTTAATTTTAACAAGTTTAAACTTATAAAATATGATTCAACATAACATTAATAGTCATTAATTAAGTATATGATTCAACATAACATTAATAGTCATTCTGTAAATTTTAAAATAAGAAATATAGAACAAACAGATTCTACTTGAAAAAAATATTTACAACGCAAAGCATGGCAGCCGTGGTGGCAAGTAAAAAGCAGAAAGCTGTGCAGTGTCTTATTGTGCAGTTTGATTTTGTTGAATACAGCATTGATTTATATTTAGTCTATGATGGATGTAATATAGATGTATACTTTGTCCATATTATATCGTCTATGGATGTGCAGGGGAATTCAAATCTTGTTCATCCAGAGCATGTAATTTATGGACATAAATTAAATGAGGAGCACAGGATCGGTTCATTTTTCATCCATGGTAGATGTAATATAGACTAGATCATCCATATCAGATCCATCATGAACAAAAAATAGACAAATTTTGGATGATCCTGATTTTTACTTATTAATATCTGTTAGATGTATCTTTTTATGTGGAGATGTGTTTTGGATCAATGGGATGTAATATGGATAAAATCTGGATATCTGTGCTGTATGGGCTGGTTATCTGTGATGTCTTTTAAAATTTTATTATTAGTTTCATAAATTCCCTTGTAATTTTCTGTGTTTTTTATAACTAAATTTGCTCACTATTGCAGATATTCTTTTAAATGGAAGATTATTTAAGGCTGAATATGAATTTAATTTCATAGTTGGGGATTTGATTACAATCACCATTAAACTTCATAATGTCTCTGGTGGGTATATACTGATCTTTCACATTTTATGTATTTTATGCTTATATAAACAGAGCCTGAATAACCCAGTAAGTTAAAGGAAGCACAACTCCATTTTTTTTTGGGGGGGGGGGGGGGCACTTTGATCTTGTGAACATAGCCTAAGAAATTTTTTTCAACCCACACACTTAGTCAGTGCTCATAAAATCATGTTACCAGAGTTGCTCAGGTCAATTAAAAGTTCTCAAGTAACTATTTTTTTAAACTACTTTGCTGTACCAAAATTACATAATTTGTTTTCTAAACCATAGTCTATTTTAATATTTAATCACAGGCAGTCAGAGTTTGCGTTTGTAATTAATTATAACTTAAAATTGACTGTCATGACACTTTTTCCATTAACATTTTAATATTTAAAATTTAAAAAATGTATGGGCTATAAAATTTGTGCTCAGACAACTAAAACATTTCCTTGTTTGCTTGTACAGGCAAGATACCACACTGCTCAAAACAATTAAGGGATATTATGATTTTGGAAATAAGCTGTGGATGAAAAAAGTTTTATTGGCTGATGTATGATCCATGTGTTGTAAGCTATTGGGAAAGAAAATTACACACAGAACAAAAAATGCACATTTTGTACATGTTTAACAAAAAAAGAAATGTGATTTCTCGGATAAAAACGAGTTTTAATAAGGGGTGTGGCTTCCCCTGACGGAAAGCAATGTTGCACACCTGTGAGGCATGGAATCAATGAGATTAAGAAGGAGGGACTGGGGTATTCTCTCCCATTCTTGTAAAAGAGCAGTTTCCAGCTGCTAAACTGATTTTAGGGGGTGATAAGTGACCAATAATCTTTCTCCCTAGAATGTCTCAAACATGTTTGGGTTCATGTCTTTAGAACATGCTGGCCAAACCATTCAAAGGATTCCTTAGTTGAAAAGGAAGTTGTCGACTAGCTGAGCATGATCTGGCCTAGCGTTATCATCTACGAGAATGAATTCATCCCGGATTGCTGCATTGTAAGAAACCACAAAAGGTCTGAGGATCTCATCCCTATGTCTCTGAGCCATCAGTGATCCATTTCTGGTGATGTACAGTTCAGTATTGCCATTAATAGAGATACCAGTCCAGGCTATCACTCCGCCTCTTCCAAATCAGACACTTTCATTCACAAATGCAGGATTGCTCTAAGTGCCACATTCTCTCCAAATGATAATCCATCTATTGTCAGGTTGTACCCTAAAGTGGAACTGGTCTGAGAAGAGAACATTGCTCCATTCATTTCGTCTCCATCTGAGATGCTGTTGTATCCACCTTTTGTAGGCAGCACAGTGGCCCATTGTTATAGAAACACAAACCATAGATCTGCATGCATACAAACCAACATGATGAAGTTGGTTTTGAACAGTTTGAGTTGAAACACTAGTGCCAGTAACTCTCCGAAGGTGCTGTTGCAATAGAGTGGCATTCATATTTCGAAGATTTCTGGTTATTAATATTAAAACTGGTCCTCATTTTGAGTTGTTGCATACCTATAACCTTGTCCTGGTCTTCAACTAACATTTATAGTTTCCAAAAACCGATTCCAGAGTCTAGAAATAACACTTTGTGATACTCCAAGGGCTTCTACTACAACAGGTTACATTTGGCCCATCTCTAAATGACTGATGCCCCTCCAGGCTAGCTACCTATTCGGCTAAGTTGTGCCATTGCGACATTGTATTCACTGCTATGAAGCATTCAATACATGTCAATTGTTCTTTATTTCTTTCTACATAAAGAATGTTGCAGATCACTTTTCAATCCTTATCTAAAGCATGTAATTTTCACAGTCACAGACAAAATTTGCATATTCCGAAGTTTGTAAATGTAATAATTTTCCTTTTTAATCATTTGTCTTTCATTTTTGTTGAACAACTAGTCGATTATATGGCTATTTCATACCGAACTCATGATATCCTCTAATTGTTTTGAGCCATGTGTTTAATTAATAATTTCAATTTCAAAAGGAAAAAAAAAGTGTAAATTAGGGAGTGAAATTTAGGGGCTCTATTATATCTTTTGAAGGAAAGCATATGTTTCCCTTGCCTTTTTAGTAATCAAGTCCTGATATATTGTGCATGTCTATTTAAAACAATTCAGTCAGCCTTTATTTTAAAAAATTGTTATTCATTAACTATTGTATGTATTAATGGTATAAACTCTTATTCTACACATTTGAGAAGATAATTGTTTCACTGAATTTCTTGATTTTTTTTAATGTCTGAAACTGCTGGAAATGACGGCTTTGATGCTAACCTGGAAATGTACTGAGTAAGCCAGGAGTGTATGCAGGAGACTTGAGAATCTCTCAAATTAAGGATGTTTTTTTTTTAATCCATTTTTATTAAAACTTACCTGAAGATCGTCTTGTTGAAGACCCAGACCGTCCGACTCATCTTAAGAGGATTCGAGCAACTGTTTGGATGGCCGGGAAGATCATCTTGTGTCTTAACTGTAGCATTACAGATTTGTTAATATAAAGCCACAATGCATTAGTATTATATTTTATTGCATGTGAGCGACTATTGTTTTCAGAACAGAGTCATGACTGAATGAAAACAACATAGCAAAGTACTACAATTAATTTTTTAATTTATTAAGAAATTATTTCACTGGCTGTTTTTAAAATAAGTATTTATAAACCATAAACTTTCTTTATCATTCTGAAATCTTAAATGTGATTGGATAAGTTAATAAAATGAATTGCATATGAATTTTTGTTTTCTAAATTTTTGAAATATTGCCTTTTCTTCACAGTTCCAGTCCATTCTATATATAAATGAGAGAAAAGATGATTTTATTTTTTAACTACATCTGCCCTCACAATAAATGTCTTTTCATCATTTATGATTGTTGATTGATTATTTTGTCATCCATACTTGTATAAAAAATGTGGGCTGTCAGGTATGCCAGATTACTGTCCTTAAGATTGCAGAAATTCGCAGAGAAACCTGATTATTTATTAATTAGTATTTAAAGCTTTCTCTTTATTACATGTATTTAAATATTTATTACTTTTATAAATTTGGTTATTAGAAATTTAGTTAAACTCATATTGTGTGCCTCTGTGGGCAATTTACTTATAAATTACACATTCCAAATAAAAATAATATTTGTTTTAACATAATTGCATCAACAGCTAAATGTGCATAAGTGGGAACAAATGCATGTCTCATGGAATAAATAATTTGTATAAATAAGGATCAGGGCCTTTATGTCCAGCACATCACTGAATACATTAGTCAGGAATTACTGCTTTAATTGGTGATTTTTGCTGTGATGTTTACAGAGTATAGTGTTTTATCCATTTCTAGATTAGAAGTAAAAACACTAAACACATTGTTGAATATTGAAGACTCAGACCACTCGACTGGCAGCTGTTTGAGTGGCCGGGAATGGAAGTCAGCCAAAACTGACTTCCACGGTCGGCAACACAACTCCTTTGCTTGACACAACTCCTTGAAGCTAAAAAGTAACACTTGAAGAACTGTATTCAATCATTAAACAGACAGGTTTACATTTTTCAGAATAAAATGAATTAGTAGAACCAATACACAGTATTGGAGAAAATTTATTTAAAAAATAATGAATATAAATAAGAAAGATTTGTCTATAAATGTTAAACTGGGAGAACCAAAAGGTAGGAATAAAAGGAAAGTTAGAGCCAAGAAATATGAATTTAGAAAGGAACAAATAAAAATAAAGAACAAAAAAAAAAAAAACCTGGAAAAAAGAGCTTTGAGAATGGAGACAAATATTTCTTTACACAACAAAGAATAATTGTATAAATATGTACCTATTATATAAGGAAAAATTAATGAGTTACATAGGATATGTGAAATAGAAAGAATTAATTCAGAACATAATGCAGTTCTGCTAATCTGAAAACTTAGAGCACAGAAGGGACTAGCCGAATAAAAGAAATTATATAGATAGCATTAAAAAGAAAAACAGTTAGAAAATTAAAGCTATATAACAATAGATTTATGAATTCTTTTGAAGAGATTTGATCTTTGAAAGTTCTGCTTGAAGAATTTTACATGCAAACCGATCATGGGTGTGATGATTAGTAGAAATATTTAGTCTATTATCTTTCTTATTGACTGTGCAGCAGTTAATACATGTTAAAGTTAGAGTTTTTAAAAGAATGGTTACTGCTACAACACTTACTACAAAAACCTGAAGATAGAGGACAGGATTTGACTATATGACCGAAAGATTGACATCTGAAACACATAATTAGAGGAATGTACTTTTTTGATGAAGTAGATATGGAATAATTTCTTAGAATAATTATAACAACACATTGTGAAAAAACGGTTTATATTTTCTTGAAAAACCAAAACCTGAGAAGTATAAATATAATGCTTCACATACATTTTTTTCTTATTTAAAGTGTCAAAATATGAACCCATATATTCTGGTAATATTTAATATTGCAATATACATTCTCATACAACCTGTATCTTCAAAATTCATTTAAAAGAAGTCTAAGCAAAAGGGGGATTCATCATTGAAGACAACTTGACATAATTCTGTATTTCAAGTTACCTGGGAATGATATCAATCCAAGCACAGTTGACATTGAGTTGAGGTCAATTATGAGTCATACAACAGACTAATGTACATACAATTCTACTACCGCAAGGCAAATAAATAATTGTTCCTCAGCTACCACAGCTTGTCCGATGGCCAATAGAGTGGCTTTAGAAGTTGTTGGGACTTGTAGGGAAATTAGGCACACTTGACTAGTTACCCTAAGAGCTCCAGTTCCAACTTTGCAGGTATGAGTGCCTTCTCTGGACCATTTCTGTACATATTATTAGACTTTAATGTTATCTCAGCTGATATGTGCCCTTATATGTTGAGTGCCTACCCTGCCTTTTGAAAGTCAGTTATCCACCCTTTCTCAAAGTCCATTAGGTGGTTGTATTCTTTGGTAACACAGGCTCTAAACATTCTGAACAACTTAATCATCCTTTGGGGAAAAGCTTTAGCATTTTTTTTTTTCAAAAAGCAGTTTTTGATAGAAATGCAAAAATACACAACTGATATAATTCAAAACTCTCTAGGTTTTGTCTATTAGCTATTGCTTCAACAAGATTGCTGCAAAACTTTAATCATTTGTATGCATAACTTAATTTTATATATTACACTTCAAATGTCCCTCACATAAACTCAATGACTCCAACTCTTCACTGACTACTCGGCATATCTGGAGTTGCCAGTTTTTGAAGATCTGGGAGGTACACAGCACCTTTGCAACATTAAAATTTGGCAAACAAAATCAAAATTGTACATTTTGTTAAATATGTTTAGCAATGTTTGTTTTGAAAATATTAGTTTATTATCCAAATGTTTTATTGTACTTGTATAATATCCTGCTTTTCTTTCATAAGTATATTTTTGTTAAGTATATTTCTTATGTGGAGAAACAGTATAAATTGATTTATTTTAGATGTTATTCTCCATTCTCTGCATTTGTTTGTACGAGGTTATCAGGATCATCAAAATGGTCATCGAAGTTATCGCTTGGAAACAAAAAGAGCTGTAGTTGGTAGTGAAAAGGTATTTATAGAAGAGGTATGTATGGTTGAATATTTTGTAGTTGTTTTCTAAATGTATTTAATTTAATTAAAATTTGAGATTAAGTATGGCATTCTCTAGTATAATACATTAGAGCATGAAATTATTGTTTTCAGAAGATATTTTCTTAGATTTTATGTGTTTGAAATAATTGGGTTTGTGGTTTATTTGTTTAATAATTTAATATTCACACAACTTTGAATACAGGGTGCAATGTTTGGTTTATAATATTTTCCCTTTTTGGTTTATTATTTTCCTGTTTTGGTTTATTATATTCTTCCTTTTTTAAATGTTTTGAAACTTTTTCTTTAAAGATAGTTTGCTAAATGTGTACCTTTTTATTCTGCATTTTTTAAGTCATGAAGTTGAACCTGAAACCCTTAGCTTTCCTATGTTTTATATGCAGTTCATAGCTGCCAACTCTGCTGGTTTTTCCAGGAAACTTCCCATTATTTTGATGATTTCTCTCTCTCTCTCTCTCTCTCTCTTTTTTTAAGAGTTCTTCAAAGTTTGGGATTTTTCAATAAAAATTCTTTGCCAAAGGGAATTTCAATCGAACTTACTGCCGCTATTTTATTTCTTCCATGTATAAACTTAACAGCAGCACTAAGTTGTATCATTTTTACTTTATTAATACATGCTCTTTCAAATTGTGATTTCACATGTATAGATTATATTCTTGTGTAATGTTGAAACATCCTTTTCCATCCACACTTAGTTTTAAATTATATAAATTAAAAAATGCACAATATTTCTTTGTAATATGTTTCATTGTTAATTAACATTTTTGTAAAATTTTTAAGTGTGATTTTGCGTGTATAGATTACATTCCCATGTAATGTTGAAACATCTTTTCCATCCATGTTTATTTTCAAATTATGTGAATTAAATAATATACAATATTCATTTCTTTGTAGTATGTTTCATGATGTATTAATATTTTTGTAAAATATTATTTTTTTAAGTGTGATTTTGTATGTGTAGATTAAATTCTTGTATAATATTAAAACAACCTTTTCCATCCATATTACTCATATTAGATAAACATAACTTCTGTATCTTTACAGTTTACATTAAAAATATACTCAAAATGAGTGATTGCACAATTGAATTTTTATTCCCTACTAGAAAATGCACCTGGCATTGCCTGTAAGTTAAAACAGGGTAGTTATAAAAAATAACAAAATAAATAAATTTTGTGTATTAATAACAGTGAAAATTGCATGTAATCTGTGTACATCAACACAACAGGCACGACATCCCCCCCCCCCCCCCCCAAAAAAATCACAAACCAAAATCTGTCACTTATAGAGACTATGTTCTACATTAAAATCTACCGACAAATACAATTTAAATCTTAATGTCAACAATCTCAGCACAATTAGACAAATTTATATATTGGTCATATCTTCTGCAAACAACATAATTTGTATATTTCCAATACTCCATTTTGATCACTCATGAAACTGAAAAGAACAAAATGGCTCTGACCCCTCCCCCCTTTCTAATCACTCATGTAGATAGATATCCTCCAGACATATTCTGCCTAATGCCAAGAACACATACATTATGCACATGAGCAAATGAGCTTATTGAAGGGACCTCATTTTTCAACTGTAGGGAAAGGGATGATAAGCACGGCATTGAAAATTTTGCAGGATTACTCACTTAAAAATTTATGAATAATGAATGGATGGCTTCATGATTTTGTTTTATATTTAGGAGTGGTCTGGGATGTTTAAAGTAGATAGTGTTAAATTATAGAGGATTGGCCTTTAATATTTTTATATTGCAATATAAAAATCAGAAGTTTAAAATGCATGAAAATTATGATTTTTAAAAATTCACAAAAATTTGTCTATTAATCATATAAATTTCCTTTGAAGTTTGTTTGAAAGATAATTTTCTTGTGTTTCCGATGGTGTCACAATAGAAACTCAGTGATAATTTTTAATTATTAAGGAATCGATTTGTGTGAATATTGCCCAAAAACATTGTAAATTGGGCTAAATCATAAAATAACTAAAAAACTAATTCAAAATAAAAAAAAAATGATAATGTGCACCTTTCTGGATCCTGAAGTAGTATATGTGTACTTTATTTCATGGTTGTACGATGTGGCTGTTCCAACTACAGACTGCATCGACAGACAGGTACACACACACACACATACACTTTCCTTTCTTATGTAAGATTTTTTAGGCAATATAGTTTCCCAAAAGCATTTTCTATCCATCTACTTCTGATTATACTAAATTACAATTAATAAACTGAACATCTTTTGTTTCCGTATTTAATGTTTCAGTGTTTGACAACCTACACAAATTATTAAGATGATCAAACTTTCAAAAACATTTTACATTGCATTTAACAGATTTTAAACTGAACTAAAATTTTGCTACTTAAAATATTTTTGTCTGTATATTACCATTAAAATGTTTTAAATTCTTTACGTGTCAGTTATAATTGTATATTTTTTAATAGTTGTAATTCTTTAAGTGTCAGTATAGATATGAATTATACAGCGGCATAGACAAGGAAGTATCAGGAAGATAAGAGCCTGTTCTCATGCACACAATTTTTTTAAAAATAATTGTTTGTAAAAGTAACGTTGATTCAATTAGGTCAGATATAGCACTTCAGCTTCCTGCAAAGTCAGTCAGCTACCCCAAAAAATTCTCCCTGTTTATGCCACTGATATTATGTAAAAACATTTTTCTCACACAGTAGGCATTTTCCATGTTATAGTTTTATCATTTTCTGAGAAAGACATATTTTTTGTGTGATGTAGAAGAATCCCTATAAGTTATATTGAATGGGTTACGTGCTGACTTGTAAATCATCTTAAAAACTGCTCACTGCGTTATCTACTGGAATGTTATTTTCTGATGTTCACAGGTATGATACTTGATGTGTGAAAATATCCACAATATCATCTGTAAGGCTTGAATTTGAGTACAAAAATACTTTAAATTTTGTTAAAATATTTGTAACCAATAAAAATGATATGCAGTGTGTCCCAAAAACATTGACTTCAGCTTTTATTCCTTAAATATTGATCTTAGACATATATAATAAATTTAAAGTTGGCATAAAAAAAAAGATACAGAATTTTATGGAATTGATTAAAATTTTTAAGGGAATTAAATTTAAGAAATACAAAATTTAAATTTTTATACAGCTCCTGTACAAAACATTTCCAATGAGTAAGTAAAATGTGCCCCATACACTAATAAGGTGATGTACAAAATTTCAGCATTTTATCATAAAAAGTTCCAGAGATATGAAAAAAAATGCTGACTTAAATCACTTTTCGATGCATCGACATGGGTTCTCAGAGGGGAAAAATCATGTCGGCAGATTGCGTTTCAGGGGTCATACACAAATTATGAAAGAAAACAATGATTATATAAATAAATAATAATTTTGCTATTTATTGGTACAAAAGTATTTACACTATGTAGAAATAATATCTTTACACAAAGATTACGAAGCTTGTTTAAAATGTTTTCCATCCATGCCAATACAGAGTTGCATTCACCTGATAACACTTCTGTGCTCTCGATCAAGTTCTTGTTCGGTGATGTCACAACAACCATCTTGAATGCATTGTTGCAACTCTGCTTTATTTAAGGGAGGTGACAGATGAACAGTTGTGCGTAAATGACCCCACAAATAAAAATCTATATGCCTTAAATCAGACGATCTAGGGGGAAATTCAACTGTCCCATGCAAACCAATTCACTTGTCTGGAAACTCGTTATTTAATAAATGTTTCACAACTGTAGTATGGGGCGCGGTAGCCCATTGGTTAGCGCGCTGGAGTTGCACTCGGTAGGCCCGGGTTCGATTCCAGCCACTGCCAAAAACTGCCGCCGTGTTCACGCGGAGTACGATCACGTTAAACATGTGGGTCCGTAAGTCCTTCCGAGAGGTTGGTGGTAGGGGAAGGAGGGTACGGTCCCTGTGGATGCCTCCCGCACTGGGTTCTGGTCTAAATTGGGTGGCACTTCCCGGCCGTCCAAACAGTTACCTTACACCTTTCTGGTAGGGCGCGGTAGCCCATTGGTTAGCGCGCTGGAGTTGCACTCGGTAGGCCCGGGTTCGATTCCAGCCACTGCCAAAACTGCCGCCGTGTTCATGCGGAGTACGATCACGTTAAACATGTGGGTCCGAAAGTCCTTCCGAGAGGTTGGTGGTAGGGGAAGGAGGGTACGGTCCCTGTGGATGCCTCCCCCACTGGGTTCCGGTCTAAATTGGGTGGCACTTCCCGACCGTCTAAACAGTTACCTTACACCTTTCTGGTAGGTCGGACGGTCTGGGTTTCAACAACAACACCTTTCTGGTAGGTCGGACGGTCTGGGTCTCAACAACAACAACTGTAGTATGGTGTGCTGGATTCGGGCATTCCTTGCAATGAGTTGGCAGATGAACTTGCTAGGAAAGGCTCAAGTACTCCTTTTGTTGCCCTGAGCCGACCTTGGGTATCTATCCCCAATGACCTTGTTAGAAGAACTGTCTATGACATCTTCAGGAAGCTTCAATGTAGGAACTGGCGTAATACTAAGGGACAAAGGCAAGCAAAAATTCTCAACTGCAATTGCCCTAGTACACGTCAAAAAGAACTTTTCAAGCTCAGCAGAACTGGCATCAGGAGGGCTGTTGGGCTCCTTACTGGGCACTGCACCCTCAAGAGACACCTTAACATTATGGGTGTCACTAAAGATTCGCTTTGCAGAGGCTGCAATTACAGCGAAGAAACTGCTGCTCACATTCTCTGTGAATGTAAGGTTTACTCTGCTCACAGATTAAAACACATTGATCGTCAGGTGATTGAACCCTGGGAGCTGAACGACATACCTGTCAAGTGCCTGCTTATTTTCGCATTCGCTACTGGTCTCTTTTCTTACGAGATCTTTCTCTTTTGGCGTAGTACAATAGACCTCTGGTCGATGTCCTGTGTTCTTCTGGAGCCACCCACCTTCATATCATTCATCATGGCATGCTGGAGATCCATCCTGTTGAAACCATATATGTGGAAGTACTGTTAGGGGCAGTTCATCCATAAAATCAGGAATAACCTTATTCAGAATCTCATTAACATATCTGTCACCCTTCAACATACCATCATACAGTATGGATCCAAGCAAGCGGTTTCTGAAAATACTGCACCATACATTCACAGAAAATTGCTTCTGATGATGAATATCACGTACCATGAATAGATTTGTGTTAAACCAAAACTACTAATTTTAAGGATTTATGCATCCATATTGTTTAAAACGGCATTCGTCAGTTCAAATTACATTTTTGAGGAGAGAGGGATTTGCATCTCCCTGATTTAGAGTCCAATTACAAAAATCTAGATGACGTTGATAATCTGTTGGCTCCTGTCCTTGCACACCATGAATGTTAAAACGTATGCCATTTATTTCGTCTCAGTATTCTCCACACTGTTGCATATGGTACGTTCATTTCTGAAGCAGCTGTACAAACACTATGTGGATGACTGCAAAAGTAAGCCTAAATATAAATTTCTACATTAGTTGAGGAAAGTCTAGGCCTACCTAGTCCACCTACATGATGTACACTTCCTCTTTCACGTACTCATTGCACCAATCGGGAAATAAATCTCCCAGAAGGATGTCGACAATTGGGAAAAGTACATTGATATTCCTGAGCAGTTCCGTTAGCATCGCCATTGCATAAACTGTACAGAATAAGCATTTCAAAAAGTTCTCCATTGCTGTATTGCGACATACTGTCGGTACATGCTAACTACACTCTAAAATGTAGCAGAAATGTGAAATACTTAGTCGCTCAGACTGCCGAGCTATGTGGCCTACCCTTACTTAAGCAAGGCGATTGATCAATGGCAAAGCAAAAACAACTTTCTTATGTGATGATGCATCTGTTGCAATTATGTGACACACCGATCAGAGGCAGATATTTGCATATGCATACATTTCTAAACTGATGTAATGTTCATTTTGATTGTGCCATTTCTAAGTTTTATTCTGTAATTAATCATGTAAAATTTTAAAGTATTTTTCAGGATGCATATTTTTGAAAAATTGTAAATAAATCTAGTGATAAGAGGCAGATATTATTTGCCTATGATGCATTTCTGCATTGCTTCATTTGCACTCTTGCTGTAAACATTTGCATTTTAATTTGTGATTAATCCTTCACCAACTTTGTTTAAACATATCTGGGACTTTTTATGATAAAATGCTGAAATTTTGTACATCACCTTATTAGTGTATGGGGCACATTTTACTCATTGGAAATGTTTTTTTACGGGAACGGTATAAAAATTTAAATTTTGTATTTCTTCAAATTTAATCCCCTGAAAATTTTTAACGATTTCATAAAATTCTGTACCTTTTTTTATGCAACTTTATCATTTATTATATATGTCTAAGATCAATATTTAAGGAATGAAAGCCAAGGTCAATATTTTTGGGACACCCTTATATATATATATATATATATATATATATAATAGTTTGAAAATCCAATGAAAGAAAAGTGAGTGTATATATATATATATATATATATATATATATATATATTGCATTAAAATACACATTTTTAGTTTTGTATTGGTTTTTCCTAAATTTTTGTCCTTTTAATTTAAATTTAAAAAATTATTTTCTAGATTCTACCTCATGCTGAATATTCTCATGAGTTTGGATTTGTTTTTTTTCACTCTGGAGTATATAAGTTGGATATACTTTGCAGTCATAAAGATCAAGGTATCTGGCCTCAAAGTATTTCTGATACTGATTCTCAGCTATCTGAAAGAAGCAATACATCATTTCCTTCATCATGGACCAGTGATATTTGCTGCCAAATGCAGAAATGTGCTCCTTCGATTGATATAACTATTGTAGAAGATTAAAATTTAGTTTCATTTTATAATCTTATTGCTAATTTTTTTTCATTAAATCTTATAATTCTGTTATAAGTTAATATTAATTGTTAAATCAAAAGTATATTTTACAATTTAATGATTTTAATTTTAAAGAATATTTATTTATGTTGAAATAAGTTAAATATAAAACTTTTTTTATTAATTTCACATTTCTTTAATAATCATGTTCTTTGTTCCCAAAATTTATTTACAAAATTGGGCTTGATTTTATTTAAATTATCTGTATTGTCCTTTTTTTATAATTAACTGTCTAGTGTTTTACCTCAAGTGCAATTTTCCTTTCCTCTGCCGCAGTATATGCATTTGCCCAGGGATTTTGGTTAATTTCCAGGCATTTGTATTTTCACATCCTGCTACGTGCCATTTTAATCATACTAGTTAAATGTACTTGGTATAATTAGTTATGATTTCTATATGTAATAAATGGTTACTTACATTTTTTCTGTAGTTTTAAGATAGAATTGATATTTTCTAATTTAATTCCATTATGTTATGCTAAATATCAGTCAAGTACAATTTATACTTTTTGCACTATCATCATCCACAGAGATCATTATTTTTGTTATAATTTCTATTTGGTTAATAATACCATCTGTTGTTTTATATGCAGCATTCCCCTAAATATAACTTATCCAAATGCTGTATATTTGTCCTTGTAACTTATTTCACTTGTTAATAAAAATTTTACATTTATTTTACAATATATATTTTTCTCCCATTGGTCAATTTATACCAAATCAAAATTTAAAATGGAAGCTCAAATATTGTAAGGTTATTTTCTATTTATAAATCAACTGTATTTTATGAAAATTTTATTACTAGATCAAAAAATGTAAGCTGAGATGAATTCGATTATTATTCACATATGATGGAAAATATAGTTATATTGAAATTAACTTGAATAGTTTCCTTATTCTAAAAGCAATTTAGATAAATTATTTGCAGATTTTTAATTCTTAAAAATGTTAATTATTCTTAATTTTTAAGTAAGACTGAATTACTTTGCAGGCAGGGTAATTATCTTACATTGTACAATATATTAACTACCAAAAGTACCAACAAAAGTAAAATCATAACATAGTCAAAAATATTTAGTTATACTAACAAGTATAATATAACAAAAAAAAAGTGCATTGTCAACAATCTAGCATTATAAATCTGATATACATGTAATCAATGCATTTAATTGAATCTTACTTACAAACTTTAGTCTCAGCTTGGCACGAGGAGACACGTACCTTGATTTGTAGGTATATTAATTTATTTCTGTATTTTCAATATTGCTGAACTTAAGCTTTTTATAATTAGAATTTATATTTAAACTGAATATGCAATATATTTTTGCTTGGAAGTATTTCCAACATAATCTTTTATATTCATTTACAAATGTTTGTTTTTGTATGAACACAGAGTACATTTATTTCCAGTTTTTAATCATTTTTTATTTAATTTGTTTTATCTTGAAAATTAACAGTTTTAATTTCTTTCAATCTTTTAAATGAATCTATTTGAAAATATTACTTGGTATAATTAAGAATTTGTATAATTCTATCTATATTTACCAAATTAAAGTATAGGTACTTTATAAAATAATCGCTGTTTGTAAATGCCTTTTTCATGTCCTCTAAATTGGCATTGTATGAAGTTATATTACTTTTACACTGAAGCACTTTTGTAATTTCATATATATATATATATATATTTTTTTATAATTTAAGAGATTACTTTATTAGAAATGTTTGCAAAGCAGGATGTTGAATAAGCTTAAATTATATCCTGGAATACTATTTATTGTAACCTTTGGTTAAAGTATGATTGGCATTATATATTTCTATAGACAGGGTCATCACAAAAGATATGTTATTTCAATTTTAGTTAGCTTGGGTAATAATCAACCATTCTATTTTATTTTTTGGGTTGAATTTTGCAGAAAAACTGAGTTTGCCATCAGCAGCATAAACTGAGTTAATTCAACATGCTTGGGACAGTTTTCTGGCATGATTTCATATTTTATTTGGATTTTGTAAGCATACAATCTCAGTAATAGTTTTTATCTGTAGGTACATTTTGTCCATAAAAACATAGAAATTGACCTTGCACTGTTATAATAACAGATTTAAATTCAGCATTTCACAACACATGCTGTACATTTTGTTATATAGTCTCTATCTTACAGATTGGGACTGCATTCAGCATGATGGTGTTTGTACATACTTATAGCACATTTAAGGTCACTGCAACAATAAAAAATAAAACTCAGTTTTTCGCACAATTCAGCTCAAAAGTAAAATAGGTTGGTCAATTATAAACAAGCTAACGAAAATGGAAGTCATATGCACTTCTTTTTATGAACCTGTATTACATACTGAAGTTGACATACTGATTTTACATAATGAATTATTATAAATCTAAGTATACATGAATTTTATTAAAAGAAATTTTATTTATATCAATAAACTATTTATTATTTTCAGCATTTTATAATCATTGTTTCAAAGTTTTTCATATATGTTTTGAATACTTTTAAATTGTGCAAATATTTAATTATACTGTGCATAATAAATTATATCTTTAATCATGTTACATTATATTTGTTATGAACTCAGATCTGATCTCCTTAAGGTCAATGTATGTTCTCAAATTTCTTTCATTGATCAGGTGAACAAATTCAATTTTCCTTATTTAAACATTCAGTCAGTAATATTTTAATTATACATATTTCTTTTTGTTATATTTTGATAATTTCTTATAATTAAAATTATTCTACTTATACATGCTTTTTTTTTTTTTGTATTATGGTTGCCAACTATGTTAATTGTTACCCATGAGTTTATTGTTTGACTATACAGGGTGTCTAGGAAAGTCTGTATCTGGGACAATTTCTCGAGAATGAAGAGAGTTATGTTTATTTTTTTAATGCAGTTGCATAACACATCCTTATGGTGCTACATGGCACAATAACTTTAAGAGGACTGATCCCGCTTATAGAGGGAGGCTATCTTGCCCCCCTTTTGCTGATAGAGAAAAAAGTAAATTACAAAGTTATAGAGCATTGCCAAATTAGTATAAAAATGTGTTTTTCCGATAAAAGGAAACTGAAAGAATGCTAAAAACTAGGGAATAGACACTAAACACTCCTCATATAAATAACATTGATGTATTCAGATGATTGGGATGCCTTGTATTAGGAAACGCTGAGTATAATATTTCAGCTGCACTGAAATTCTGGTTACATTTTCTCAAAATAAGAATCATTTTGCAATATTCTTCATTAGTAAATATAGTAAACATGGCTGATAAAATTGAAATAAAAATGGGATGAAGTGACAAACATATAGCATAAGGATACAGTACTGCAGATGGCTACAATACTGCAGATGGAATGTTCTTTCAACCCCAGATTAGTCTTACTTTTTCTGGCTTTGATTATGATGACTTTTACTGATAAATCATCCGTCAAATAAAACAGTTGGTATTCAAACTAAATTTATTAAATCATTTGTTATACAACTGTTGCTAGACGAATTTGCAGTTTAAAGATTTGCATGCATTTAAAAATATTTTTTGGAGAATTATTTGCTGCTTTTTCTGTTGGATAAACACATTTTTATATTAATTTGGCAATGCTCTACAATTTTGTAATTGACTTTATTTTCTATCTCTAAAAGGGAGTATGGTAGCCTCTTCCCCTCATAAAAAGTGGTATCAATCCCCAAAGTTGCCTTGTCATATAGTACCATGGGGGTTTCTTATGCAGCTGCATTAAAAAAAAGAATAAGGCTTATTTTTAAGAAATTTCCTCTGATACAGACTTTCCTAGGCACCCTGTATAATGGAATTTATTAAAAAAGAATGCAAATTCATTATAAAAGTAATTTTGTACTAAAGTTGCATACATAACAAACTTTGGCATTTATAATCTGAATGGCAAAAAGTGAAAAAAAAAAATACATTATATTTAACCAATGCCTAAATATGGTACATCCTTCTAAATACTTAAAAGTTTATGGCCTATCTAAACCCAAAGAAATTTAACATAATTTAATAATTTAGTTTAGGACTGTTGCAAGTAGAAGGTATTTCAACTTTTCATGGTGTCTTTCATTTTTTTTTTCTTTATTCAACTCTTTGCATTCAACACTCCCCTACACTGCATATTAATTGTAGTAAATTTTTTAATATAAGAAAATGTAATAGTGAATATTTATGTAAATATTCTTTATCTGGTAACTTCTAAAGAATGGTGAATATTTAACTCTTGCTGCCTATTATAATGATATGTGGACAGATCAAAACTTTGGGAAACAAAATATTTTCTAAAACCTGTGTTGTGTTTAAAAATTATCCTTTTAAAAACCATAATAGAATATTGTAATTTTTAAAAGAATATATTGTAATTATAATTTTTCTGAGTACTAAATTAAAAAATTGTTAATTTGAAAAGTATAATATTAAGCATTTTGTTTTCACTGAAGATGTCATTATTTCATCAGATCACAATGTTTTAAATTATTTTAAAGATTTCTGAAATTCATATTTTCTACCTCGTTGAAACAGGGTAAGTTGGTAGTTTTTAAGCTTTTCTTATAGTTGTGCCATTTCTTCTTGTAATGGGATCTTCAAGATTTTTTATGATTTGATATAAGTTCAGGATTGGTGAGTAAACATTTCTTCTGAAATTCTTATGCTATGTATTGAGTGCATAATGCTTAGAATCAAAATTTGTTAAAATTTGACAGCCTCTTTTATATAATTTGCAGCATCTATGGAAAGTAAGACATTTTGGGTTAATTGTATAACATTTTAGAATACTGTTTCGAAACTAGAGGTATTGTTTACAATTACAATACATCTAGCACTATCACACATCCTATTTGGCTGTTAATTTTAACCACATTGAATACAAGAATGTGCCCTCAATAGAAAATCTTGGTGATGATTAACAAATTTAGCCTTAACATGTAGCTATCTTTGCAGTTTTCATATTTGAGTATGAATTTCTTTAATTTAATCTTGCATATAAAATTTGAATATAATGAATATTTTAATTTAAGTTAAATACATTTCAGTTTTAGGCAACTTATGAACTGGTTATTATATTTAAAAAATCTATAAAATTGATCAGTTAAAAATATTGTTCCTTGTGTACAAAAATAACTATTATATCTGTTGGATTTTATTTTAAAATCATGAATTTTTAATAAGGTTAAGTCTGTTTCTGTTGTAAACTATAGACTCCTCATATTCTTCTTGAAGTTATATCTACTTAATAGGTTTAGATTTTTTTACCCTCCAAATGGCATGGGTGATATGGCAATCATAATATATATATTTATATATAGTATAAACAAATAGAAACTTTTGTAACTAATGCAATCATGATTATTAGACGCCATTTTTGATTTAGTTTTCCTTTTTTATTATTATTTTATTACAAATGTTTGAATGTACTCAAGATTATATTTTGACATGTTATAAACATTATCTTAAGATAATAGTTGTGATAAATTCAGATTCAGAAATTTATATGTTATGCATTTCAGATTGTTATTTAACACGTTGGCTGCAGCAATGCATTTTTATTCTTCATATGCTAATATACTGAACAATAACAAACCTTTTCAAAAACTTATTTTATGATCAAATATTATTATACTGAGCATCATATAGAAAAAAGTTGATATTTAGTTGAAGACCCAGACCGTCCGACTCGTCCAGAGGACTTAGAGTAACTAGTTGGACGGCCGGGAAGGAAGTTGATATTTAGTGTAGTATTTCTAAAAATTGCAAATATATTGTTTTTTTATTTGAAGGAATATGTTTTATTTCAAAAGAATTCTTTTTGTAAATGGATATTTTTTTGTTAAAAAATAAAAAAGTTCATTTATCAACCATAAAAAAAAAAGTTGCTGTGACTATCTTATGCTCTTTTCTTTTTTGCTTATCAATAAATAAATAAAAAAAGCTGGTCTTCATTACACTTTTCTTCATTCAAATCTGAAGATAAAATGAAATCGGCTTACATGGGTGAAAAGCATTCCTCATGTGCTATGTTAAACGATTTGCAGTATTTTGCTGGGGTAAAAATTGCAATTTAAAACAGTAATATAACATGCTGACAGTTATGTTGCACTTTACAGCAAATGGGATGTGACATGCTGGTGCTTCAGCCAACGTGTTACAAACATTAAAATTGCTCAGATAGTAAATGGCAAGCAGTTTTATGCCATGAACAATATTTCAAAGTATAGTCAAAATAAATACTCTGATTAACATTTACTGCTAGAAAACCCCAGTTTCTTATGTGATCAAAACTTTAAAAGATACTAATGTGGATTATAAATTATTGTATTGATTATATTTTATTGATTGTTCACTGCTTGTTATTTTTTTTAATTTATGCAATAATTTTCATAATAAGAGTTACAGCATTGTAGCTGCAGATGAAAATGTACTAGAAAAATAACAGAACATCAGAAATGCCACATGAAATACAAACATATAGCTTTTCTTATGTTAATGCTGCCATCCCATAATTAATGTAAATTTCGAACAATTTCTCGTAGCCATGTTTTATAAAAACAATAAATAATAATCAATACCAAATGTTTTTCTATAACTTTGCTGCCATGCGTTTAGATACTTTTTGTAATAAAGCATTGACAGCGTCTTTCGATTAACTACTTGTATCTTTGTAGAAGTATAGATGGCAAGATAGTCAACTCACGATTATAAATTGCAAAACAGCAATTGCTTATTAAAGTCAGATATAATTTAAATATTAAGTTTTGTTTTAATTTGTCTAATTATGTAACATTGATCATTATAGAAAGAAAAAAAAAAAGATTTGAAAGTTTAATCATGAAACTGCAATCTTAATTCTTTAATTTATTTATTTTTCTAAATCATAGTTGGCATTTCCAGTAAGGCTTGAGATTATTAAAAGAAAATGAGGTGTACAGATGTAAATTTTGAAAAATCAGATTTGAGATTAAAAGAATTGAAAGAAAATGCAGCTTACAACACAAATTGTAAAAATAGTCAAAGTTAAGATTTTTTTTTTTTAATTTCAAATGGATAAGTTATTATTAGAGAAAGAAATGTTTCCCTTTAAATAAAATTAATGTTTTCTGATCATGAAGTAAAGTCAGTGTTTTGAATATTAACATTGCAAAGTTAAGATTTGTGATTTATAGTTTGTCTTATATATTTATCTGCTATGAAATAGGAGAACAAAAATGTTGTTTAAGAACTAATTTCTATAATTAATTTGACAAAAATGTAAAATATATATATATATATATATATATACGCATACATATATATACATATATATATATAGCCTTGTCATTTAGATTTGGTCACAGTATCGCAACTGAAATTCAGTTTATTTGCTGCAGTTCTGTAAATACATAGTTAAATGTCAAAAATTAACTTTTTAACTCTTCTATGCTATAATTCTTTTGACAAATTTTTGTAAATGGTAAATGACTCTCAGATATGCTATCTGTCTAATAGAATCAGCTATTTATTTTTGAAGTTTATTTGCGTTCCTATTCACATTTTTATTTTATGCAATTCATTTCTCCTAATTTAATATGTATTGAAATTTCAAAGTTTTTCTGACTGCATGTTTTCTATGTTTTATTTTACATGTTAATATTTTTACATTTCAAATTTATCTGAGAATACGAAAACGCATACTGTGTATAGAATTGTAGACATAGTTAAAAAAATCTAACAGAAGGAAATTTTATTTTTCTAGCATTTTATTTTTAATGTTCAATTAGTGTGATAAGTGGTAACAACTAACTCCGGGCCATTTATGCTTACTTTATCTTTTGTTAAATCTATTACAATTCATTTAGTCCTTGAAATATTTTTATTATTTCTAATATTTTAAAATATTGGCCCTACTATTTATATAATAAATGTTTGTGAGACGTATACTATATTTTTCTGACTATAGCACTTTTACCTTCTTAAATTCAGCCTTTACCACATTAAAACTATTGGTTAAAATATCACATAAATTAATTTACTATTTTTTATATAACTTCTGGGGAAAATTCCTTATACCTCTATCAATATATTTGTAACAAATAAATAAATGTATACGAAGTATATACTTGTACATATGTTGAATGTATATTTAAGGATGCAATGGTCATATAGCACGGCCTATTTATCCTTCATCAATTCATTCCAAATGAGCATATGGTTTGTTGTACAGTTGGTTGTTAATATAGTTGTTGAAACATATTCCATTGGTCCATGTTTTCCATTCAGTTTTTTTTATGAGTGGAAATTGTAAAAACAGCAAATAAAGATTATATAGTATGTTTTTAAACTCAGTGATTTTATTGTCGTTCACATACATGTACTGTTATTATATATTACTAGCTTAATTCAGCAACCAGTGGGGTCACTTTTTAAAAACATCTTTACTTTCAATATCCATAGACCGTATTGCCACCTGCTGTTCCACATGCTAATTAAGTGCAGGGCACAACTTTGCACCATATATAAGTACCTGCAGGAGTTCAGAAGGGAACAAAATAAAGCTGGAATTAGATTCAAAAGCATGAATGGTTATCATGCAAGTATGGTCAGTTTAAAAGGTAAGGAAAATGGAGCCAGTGAAAATTGTATATTAATTGGATCAATAGGAACTGAAATAAGTGAAAACCAAAGAAGCCCATGTCGAATAAAAAATAACATGCTCCGTATTATCATATTTCTATAACACAATATGGCCCCTGTTGAAACCCAGCCTACTAGAAAGTAATTGGTTCTCACAATTGTAGAAAAAAAGTGCTTTATTTAAAAAATTCATTGAAAATTTAAAAGTAGCATAATTAAAAAAAGCATATCTATTTATAAGAAACTTCCTATTAAAAATTATTTTGCCTATTTTGTTTCTTTGACTTCGGATTTGGTGGTTGTCTAGCGCTGACAAATGAAATTCAGTGTATACTCAAAATAGCTATATGTTGAATTATTATTTTATTTATGCTTAAATACTTTGTGCAAGTTTCCTTAAAATGAATGAGTCGCAATGATGAAACTTATTTAAGTAAATAATTAATAAATTTTATACAAATATGTAAAAATAAGATACACTCAGTCGTGTGCATGTGCAGTCTGTTTTTCATAATTAGCGCAAGTCTCTGCACTTCAAAATGCACATGTTAACAGTAAAAAAAAATAATTAAAGAACTATTTTTTAATACAGGTTTAAGGAAGAATTTAGAATTTACCGAAAATTCTCGTGCTTTATGCTTATCTCTATCAGTGTTTAAAAAGATACTAGCAGGTTTTGCCTGTTAGTACTCACTATATATAGCAACCAATTTTTTAGCAAGATCTGCAGGTGCAAAAGTTTCAAAACAACAAAAGTGGGTAGAAGTTTAGCATGAGCAGGTCAAGTGAGTCTATTGCGGAGTAGAAAATACAGTATGAAAATTGCATAAAAATCTGAGCAAAAACCACCAAGATAGATAAAAATGAAAAATTACATACTAAAGGAGGATGTTGATGTGTCTGTCCCAGAAAATCTAAGCATCGTACGAACATAAAATATTGTATATGGCTACTTCAGGACCCAGAACGATACATCTCGACTAGATTTTTATGCAACTGAAATGGGAAATTGAGAGGTTACTTGAAGTAAAAGTTACGCCCGTGAGGTTGACACCATAAAGATGTATGTCCAAATGATATATGCAAATGGTGGCGAGACTATAGCTACCAGCAAAATCTAAATTGCTCAATTAGGAGGGGAAGATGAGAAATTCGGGGGCTAGTTAAAGTAAAAGTTAAGCCCAAGAGGTTGACATAATAAATATGTATATCCACGTGAGACATGCAGGGACTATGGCCACCAACTGGATCAGTCTCTCCACTAAGCAGAGAGCTGAAATTGAGGATCTTCTTGCTATAAAAGTTGCATCCAGGGAGTTGATATGAAAACCATATATATATATATATAGGTGACACATACAGATGGTGCAAAAACTATAGCCACCACCAGAATCAAAATTGCTGAATTAGAAGCAGAGATGGAAAATTTTGGGGACTAGCTCAAGTAAAAGTTGTGCCCAGAAGCATCTGAGCAATATTGGTCTTCAATCAAAGTAGAGGCAAAATCAACGGGGTTATCTCCGGGGGAGGGGGCCAAAATTAAGCGACGTCTGATCAAGGAATCGGGTCGAAAATTTAATTTCGGCTGTTATTGTTAAATTTAATATTTAAGTTTTTTTAACAAATATTTAGAAACTTTTTAATCTTTAGGTATTTTTTTAATGTTAAATAGCTGACAAAGTAAGACAGCTGGTTGGGGCAAGTGACCCCCTCAAACTGAATGCACGAAACAATACATTTACTCCCGATGAACAGAAACCCCCAAAATAGCAAATAATCCCCTGTCCCGCCTCCGACCGTCACCCCCAGATAGTAGAGGCCAATTTACTGACACCCCCCCCCCCCCCCTTCACTTCGAAATGTGGAAGTTGTAGGCCCAAATCTGGCCTTCGAATTTCCCCTGGCTGAATTTTTCTGGAAAATTCTCCCCTAGTAACCCACACAAAGAAGTATGTGTAGTACATAGGCTAGCCCTCGTAGATGTACGTTTTTTTTTCTAGACGACTTTATCGTATTTTTGAGTGTATAATATGTTAGTTCATGATTTAATAAGGATTTTGATCTGCATACTTTTGATTACATACCTTATTACATTGGATTACTAATTACCTTATTACACATTAGTGTATAATACTAATTGGATACTTGAAATACTCTTTAGAAGTAAGTGCTTACCATTTTTTGCTTATTATCATGTCATTTAAAATTACTTAGAATTTTAAATATATGGCATTCAAATTATTGCTATTCAATTAAAGCTAACTGGATTCTAAATTGTTTTGTTGCTAATTATAACGTCAACAAACCTTTTAGAGTTTTCTTAGTTTGTTTTAAAATTTCATTGTTGTCGCATTAATTAAGAAAACTGCCTGGGCACTTGTAAAATTAAGCTTTGTTAAGTAAATGTGAAGTATTTAAAATCATTCAATGTTTAAAATGTATATTTTATCAGGTTAGCTTGTGTCATTCATTGCATTTACCTAGTGTACTTAATATGTTGTCATAAATTATTCAGTTTCCTGCAAATATTTTAAAATTATTTTAATAATGTTAGTTGTGTGATATTTTATAATAGACTAGCAGTATGTCCGTTCTTCGTACTGATTATATTTATAATACAAGAAACCTGAAATTCAGAATTTGATGTGAAGTTTTAATATTTGGAGTCTATTTTTGAAATTTTATAATTCTAATGAAAAGAAAATGGGTGAGTTCTACCGTGCTGAGATAATAAACAGACAGATAGATGTACAGCATACAATTTTATGTATACTGTTAATAGCAGATATACCCGACATTATCCATGATTTAAAATATGTGCAAATTCCTGCAGTATTCTAAATGATATTCTTGCTCAAAACATTCTATTAAAATATTTCATTTAATTCTCCCTTCACTTAATTCTTCTGAATTTAATTCTCCTTTCTGTGTTTTCTATACAAAATTATCTTCAAGCAGATCTGAAGAATAAAACATCCTCGTTTGAAAACAAGTTATAAAATATTATATAAATTGGATCAATATATACTAAAATGAAAGTGCTAAAATGGTATAAAAATGGCTATAAAATTTTCTTTTATATCAATTTCTTTATTTAAATCGGGAAAAATTGAATAATAATCGTCTGCCAAATAAACACATTTGATTTAATTGCGTTGCTAAGCATCATGATATAATTTTCTTAATAAATTTGCGGAAAATATATCATTTGCATAATTCTATTTTTATGGTAGGTTTAATTGTGGGAATACAAAGCTAATTTAATTTTTCTTGCATTTTCACTTCAATAGAATTGTAAATGAAATATTAATACAGTCAGGCACGCCTCTAGAATCGCATTCAGCTGCAACGCCGACGTCAGGTAAGTGCAAAAGTATTCTTTGCCTGGAGGCTTGGGGCCACATTGGGGCCCTGTGTCGTATAACCAGTTTACGAGAAAAGGTCAATAGTTTGTAAAATAGGGGGTAGTAGTGGGTGCGCATTTGTTGGACAGAGGGCCTCGAATTTTCTGTTATCGGCACTATTCGAGTCCATTCGACTGTACTGAGGTACATTTACTATAATAGACGAAATGATTTTATATGCAGATTTATGTTCATTGAAGTTTACCTTATTATTTTTAAATTAATATATATATATTTCTTCACATACTGTACAGTGTAACTCTATAGGCAAAAAATACCACATTTATTGCCCATTATTTTGTTTAAAAAAAAATTTTTTTTTCCCCATCTTAGTTCGACATCGGATAATCCGGAATATTTATTTTTCTGGCACCGTTGAAGCCCTGAACGTGCCGGATTATCGGAAGTTACTGTATATTTTATTTTGTTTGTAAACTAGCTAAATAGTAAAATATATAGCATGTTATTTTCAAATTTTAGTCTCCGGTATTCCGTCTTCCCAAATTATTTTATCACGCTTTGCTACTGGTGATCACATCGGTACAGTGGTAAATTGATAACATTAAACGGCTGAACAGGACAATGTAAATAATTTGTTATTAATTGATTTTCCAATTCAAAGCATTGTAAACACTGTAAATACTTTCGGGGAATCAAAAACAAAGCGACTGTAATAAACGGTGACCAATATAAATGAAAGTCCCTGTCACTTGACCTCGGGGACAAATTTAGTAAAATGTTGCCAACATAGAGAGTTTGGGAATGTTTGAGAATTTGTGAAGAATTACGTAGGTTTTTCAGAAACCTTCCATAGAGGATATGTATAAGGACTCTCATTTCTCAGCGAATAACGAATGAATAAAAATAAGTTGTGAATTCGTCAGTGTTTTGAGTGATGCAATCTGATGGTTGTTTTGAGATTTTGTAAGATACATAAAGTTATTAGCTTGTTACTGTTTACGCTTATTACTGTTTTGAATACAGCTTTTGTTCTTCAGAAATTCGGGCTCATTTTTGTATTCTGAAAATAACTCTTAAGTTGTGTTATTATTTTCTCAGGCACAATATCGACATTTTTAATCTCTAGAGAAAGTCGTGTGATGGAGACATCCGCCAAGCGTTTGGATCAACTTGTACAAATCATTAAATGACAATGGGAAATTAGCCAAGGAAAACGAAAGGAAAAGCTGGCCAGCTCTTACTCTCTGTACACATGGACGTTATAATTCTGAATACAAAGATATGAATAGCGGGTATTTTTACTTTCCCAATAATTTATGGTAATGTACTATAGGAAAAATATTGGAATCGTGTCGAAAATCGGAGCTCAAGTTTTCAACTGATCTACACATTTCAGGCACTGTAGTACACGAAAAACCTATTTTTAGTGTATGTGTCTGTTTATGTGCAATACATGTATACACTCTAACTCAAAACTAGTCAACGAAATTTCACAAAATATGGTAGGTAAGTCTCTTGTTGGTTGCCTTGGTGCTGATTAGATCTTAGTACGATTCGGAAAAATAAAACTTTCATTTTACTGAGAAATGGTCGTCAAAATCTGAAATAAAAGACTACAAAAGTTCAAATGTATAAATTAAATGCTTGTTTTATACGTGATATTTGACAACAAAAAGAATAAGGCCAATCCCATTACTCTAGGACTAACCGTTCTCGAGATATTTAAGTTTTTCAGCATTTTTGCAACGCCGCCTTTGAAAATACGTCCAGTCGCCAAATGAAAACAAAAATTTAAGTAAAACCTCTAATTCAATGTAATTTTAAGTAATTATCTGTATTTTATTTTGTTCATTTTAATCCATTTTAATGAATGAAAGAAAATTCAACGATGAATGAAAGAATAAAATGATGAATGAAAGAAAGAAAGAGAATATAAATTTGAGTCTGCAGGAAAAGTCATGTGCTGCCCACATCAGATTTTTTTCTTTAGTTTACTCATGTTTCTCTTTCAAGAATTTGCGATAATAGGAAACCAGTTAATACAGCTATGTTTATCAGTAAACTCCTTATTAGAAATCACCATTTTTATCAGAAGTTGAAATTTGAACTCAAATCGAAAACGCGGTTAAAACAAGTTCAGGCTAAAGCAAATAATCCCAAATGATTTAAGACCTCGGATACGGATTTAAATATTACTTGGTGTTAACTAACTTCTTTATCTATTATGTCGATCAATTCCAAATTTCCACATCATTACTTTAGCTTACGAGATACAAACATGGCTGTTGTTCACCCATGTCTCAAACGATTGTATGAAATAGACTTTGGAAATTCCATTTCAACAAGGTTTCGAAAAGGATTTCTTACGCGGGTGTAAATTTGCTTCTCTAAAAGCAAACCCGTATTTATAAAGCTCAAACTGCTACTAAAACTTTGTTTTTAAAACTGCGCATAAAACGCAAAAATATTGGTATAAACTGGTTTCGAAAGCAAGAAGCAAATAAACAGCCTTCTTCCTCAGGGCAAGAAACGTGATCTAAGGCATATGTCGGTAAAGTTGCTGAACGTGGTAAAAGTAAACCAAAAGCTGTTTTACTCGTATAAGAAGTTTTATAAACTTTCTAAAATCCATATGCTGTTTACATTCTAAACTATAAGTGCAGCTAGATCTTGGAAATGGTCTCGACAATCGAATAGAGGATTTACATTGCCGGATATCATTCAGAAAATGCAGACCAATGTAATTGCTCAGCCATTGACCTTTAATTTAAACCTGCCTGGCTACGCCACTGTTTTGAACCAGATTGCGTTGTAGTCTTTTTCACACTAGATATCATAATCAATAATTACACTAGATATTATAATACTAGGAATCCTGTACGTTTCTATTCGCTACACATAGCGCATAGAAACGTCTCTTAACAGACATTTTTAAATAGCAGATGTCTCTTAGCAATAGACATTACGCAATCCAATATATATATTTTTTAGGATCCTGTGTTCTCAACAGGTGCCATGTCTTGTGGCGATCACATAATTCTGAAAGCTTTAACATCACAGATTAATTACAGCTTTATTCTTTAACATTACAGAAGCTTTAAGATTGCAGATTTATATAGGGTTCCTATGCACCCTAATAACTTTGTAAGGAAATACTCACGAGTGCACACATTAGGTTTATAGTGTTACAACGTATCCTCTGGAATCGTGGGTGTACTCTCAGGATACAAGAACGACTCCGATTTTCTGGATAACTAACTCTTTTATTTAAAAGAACTAACAAGCGGAAACAGAAACAATGTACAGCGAGTAGCTCGGCAATAATTTTACAAGATCACTAAACAACTATCAAATACAATGAAACAGCAATAAAATGCCCAACTAATTTACAAAATAACTGATATTATTCTCAAAACACTGACATATCTCACAATTCAATTTAGCTCGTTTCACGTCAACAATATCCAACTGAGAATATAGAAATTTCTGGAAAGTGCTCTTATCTTCAAGAATATTTGATATTTCCAGAAAGTTCTAGTATATTCGAAAGCTCGCCAAGTCTGGCACCCATTCCTCGAAAAGTATGACAAACCTACTTTCACGTAATAGGAATGGCTACCTGTAAAGCTTGTTTTTCCTTGCAGATAGACAAAACACAGTGAAGTATTTAACATATTCCTAACAATAGCAAAGTGGCCATAGCCGGTTGAATAACATATCTGCTTAACATCCACGACAATGCTTCTCCCAATTGTACTAAATAGTTGAAGTTTATCAGAAACACATATGCAAAAATAATAAAATTTAAATTTATATCAAAAAGGGTTTATATGGAAATTGCATCGTAGTCAGGGTCCAGTGTAATTTGCATTTAAACCTATACGCTTTCTGACTTTTGACTCCACAAATTTTAGATATACGGCCTATTTCAATTTACGATGTCAAGGGGTCCGGATTTTTTTTTTTTTTTTTTAATTACTAAGGAATCCTTGAGTTTTAAAGTTTGGGAAAACAGTACAGTAATCATTACTCTAACTTTGTAATTGGCTTTTTTTGTTTATCTCTCTTTGTCGCAGAGTTCGCTATCCTAACATTTTAAATTCTCAGTTAGGGGCATTGCAGTCTCTTTCATTTGATTGGGTACGGTCATTTTAATATAGATAGACGTAACGTGTATGGATCTTTCCTTACAAAGGTATTGGAATGCTTTCCTAGGAACCCTGTAGATTGGTGCTTACTGTGTTGTTTGGTAACCAAATATTTTGTTTCCCATTTCCAGAAATATCAATATATCCTTTCACCGAACTTAATAAGTTCAGATGGGTTCCTGGGGGGGGGGGGGATACGTCCCCCAAATATCCCCTTGGCGATGCCACTGTATAGCCCTTTTGGGGTATTAAGGCTCCTAAATATACAGGCTAGCGCAACAGCGGCTATCTTGATTCCCATTTGAAAAGCAATGAGTGTATATGGCGAAAAGAGGTTTGCTTTCTCCTTCCTTTTCTCGAAATCTTGAGAAAACAAAAAACAAATCTGGACTATTTTCTTGAATGATTTGTACAAATTTTTTAAAACAGAAGCACCTTTTTTCAGGGCTAAATTAAGTATGAAATATCAGACATATAACATGCACGCGTCAATGAAATGGCGCTGGCAGACGATAACTGACCTGTTGGAGTCAAAATAGCTGTTGCGTCAGCCCGTATATTTAACCTATATGAAGCCTTATGGGGTATGATTCTCATATCTTCCTGGGCACGCCCTTACTAATCATACCCCAAATTGTATATCGTTTCGCTGAGTAAAGCGGATTTAATTAGAAAATCTGTGGATCCTAGGCAGCTCGTTATACACGGATTTAGTATTTAATTTTAATACGAGACTTTCAAAATCAAAATCCGATCTTTTTTCAAAGCTCAATATTTACTCGCGTGCCTGCAGACAAATGCTACTTGAAGATGACTCGACAAAACAAAAGAACTTTACGAAGATAATATTATTGTTCTCATTATAAGCGGAAACATCAAGATAAGGGATATTTTTGCCGTGAAATTAGGGCTCCCTTTCCTGCCCTTGGCTCGCGATGTTTGAACCTGATACATCAGTCACTGTAATCAGTGTTTACTTCTTAACTATACATGCGTCGATTTCACCGCTGTTTCTCACTAAAGCGATGATTTCCTCTCTTACAGTCGATTTCAGTTTTCGTATTTTTGTATCTTTTACAAAGAATATGTGTAGTTGATCTGGAAGTTTATTAATAAGAACTGTTACTTGGCTAATTAATTTAAGTAAGTATTTCATTTTTCTTTCGTACTTTTATCTTTTGACTTTCCGTACAATTCATAGTTATATATAAAGGAAAAGAAAGTGTTGTGAAAGGATTAGAATCCGACTGTCGGAAATCGATGGATTTACATGTTTCGGACATCTCAGAATAATAATCAAATATATATATTTTTTTTCCCAATAATGTCTGTGGGTTTGACTCTGCGGTACGATAAATTTCGAACAAATTGATTAAACTGAATGAAATTTTGTGCGATTTCTTGCAATCCATGAACGTTATAGATCTGTTAAATTTCAGTGTCATCAGAAAGCTGTAATGTGTCTTATTGTATGTGTGTTAAATTGATAATTATTAATTAACAATTTATTAGATTTACCAATGGTCATAAAAAGCAGTTTTAAATGAATAAGGAGGTTCTATGGGAAAATGTATACTTCTATTTCAAAATTATTTATTTATTTCAAAATAATTTGTTCATTTTTATTTTTGTACATACATTGTATAATGTATAGGGAAAGTATTGTAACAGCGTCGAAAATTCATATTCAAGTTTTCGACGGAAAAGCATCTTTTAAGCATCCCTAAACTCGAATCGAACGTTTTTAGGTGATGTCTTTGTGTGTGTATGTATGTTAATGTGTAGGTATGTATGTTAGTGCGCGTAAATGTTGGTGTGCGCGAGTGTGTATGTCCGTGAGCAGTGCCATAGCAAAGGGTAGTATGAACGGAGTCCCCGCATTAGGCGTCGATATGGAGGCGCCTTCATCAATATGGAATATAGGAAAAGAGATGCAGTGAAAGTTACTTGCGCCAGGCGCCAAATAAAGTTGCTATCCGTGAGTCTGTGGACAGAATATCTCATGAACAAATGAAGCGTTTCAAAATAAAGAAAAATGATAGGATAATTACAATTGGAGAATACTGGAACTCTGTTGATTTTAAACGTGATCAAATCTTCAGGAACCCTCCCACCTAATTTTCGAACGAATTTTTGAAAAAATCATTAAAAAATCAGAATTGCCAATAATGATAAATTAATAATCATTTCAGGTGTATTTTTTATTTGAAAACGAATGACACAATTTTTAAAACACTAGGTTAAACCGTTCTTGTAATATTTTACATTTTAAAAATAAATTTTATAAAAAAATACATGAAATTAAAAAAAGTGGTAAGTATTATGAAATATGTTCTCTTTCCATATGCGATATTATACAACAAATCTGTTAACCCCATTCTCATTGATCTAGTTGGTACCATTCACGAGAGAAGATACTTTTTGTAATAGATTTATATTTTGACGCCAAAGAATTCGCTAACAGTCATTCATTTCACGGAATATTAATTAAATGTCAATTGCATTTGATGAGGATTGTGGTTATGAATGAGTCATGTGTTATACCCTCAAGTTGCCAAACGAGCCCAGTTTCAATTTACGTATTATTAGTTCAATGCCAAACACAATGTTTTGTGAATCTTGTATACCATTATTTAGCTGTAAAAGTATTAAGGTCATTGCGCGGAAATTTATATAGGGGGAGCCATGTGTAGGAAAAGTCGTGAGCTGCCCAAATCAGATTTTTTTGTTGTTGTTGTTGTTGAGAATTCCATTCTATTTCAAATACATAATAATACAGATTCAAATCATTGACAATGGTGACCCCTGTAAATGGGTATACTTTCGAATAAAGTACTATTTTAACAGAGTATTTAAAAAAATATTTTCCAAATGACTCAGTTTCACATTAAAAAATTTAATAAATTAAATAAAATAAATTAAAATTTAAATGAAAAAAAACATAAAATTAGTAAATATATGAAACATTACAGCTCAATAAGACGTAAAATGTCCGTTCCCATTAATGTTTGAATATGTTGCGGCATAGAATCTACAGTGGTGTTCAAAAACATTTTATCACCCCGAAATATTCAGCCTTTTCAAAATAAATGTTTAATATAGAGTAATAAACCCAAATGTCGCATCCTTTTTGTAGTGCATTGACGTATATGAAAATTTCAAAGTAATCGCCTTCTAGCCATTATTATGAGACAGATAGAGAATTTACTGTGTGTCATCTCGAAAATTTAACAAAATATTTTTTAGTTATGCAAAACTCTTTATTATTACATATTTAATAAAATAAGAATGTCACATATTTCTCTTTACTATTTGGACTGTCACATATTTCTCTATTATTTAGAATGTCACATATTTCTAATTATTTCGGAAAATTTCACACTTAAACATTTCTCAGTAAATGGGTTTTGCGCTTTACTGCATACCCTCCTCGTCAATGTATTCATCAATATTAAGCACTTTATAAATATCACTTCAAATATGGTACTGTCCGTTTTCCATTGATGTCATGGAAATGTGTGGGTGATGTAATTTTTTGAGTAACCACTGTATCAAGCTACGGATAAGGTCAGTATCCTGCCGAAATAATTACAACGTTACATAAAGCGGATCTCCAACGCTAACTCTCATTAACATGTTATAGAATAGCTTACCTTCAAACATAGGTACAAAACATAGAATTTGCTTTAAAGAAACTAAAATTATTTTATATAACATTCATGTATAATATTAAACGTAAATGTCAAGTTACGTAACGGGAAACAGACGCATGGATCTAAGCTAAATCGACTTTTAAATTTGGGTATTTTCCATCAGAAATTAATGGATGGTTCCCCAAAATCTTTAAAATGATGCAGTTTTGAATATAGGTCTGTATTTCAATAAATACTGAAAGGAATAAACTGAAAGTTTTGTACACCAAGATTTCCAACAGAGCTGAATCAATTGTTGTCAAAATGTATCCACTTTTCATTTCATGTTTTTTTCTTCAAATATCATTTTCATAATTAATATTGCAAGAAATTTGTTTGAAGATTTAAAATGGTATATATTTTGTCTGAATTACTTACTGGGTTTGATAGGCTAATTATTTCTAAAAGTATATATATATATATAAAAACAAAAACAAGAAAGATTAATTATGCATAAAGCATTGATTATGAAACACTTTCCAACTGAAATGTAATTTTATTAAGACATCTCTAAAATGCGATACATTTAGCGGTGATATTTTTTTAAATTATCACAGTACTACAATAATTTATTTTACTTGGATACTTAAAACTTCATAAAAAAAGGCAATGCTATAGAATCGCCTTCTTCTCTATGTAAAATCAATGAATATTTCATTCATATCACTTATATTCCAGATTCCAGAGGTAAATAATTTTGTGTTAAAAAAAATTCAGCAATTCTTATACAACTCATCTTACAATCGCCTGAGTTCTTTACATTCTGCATACATTAAAATTAGGCTGCTCTGTAGAAATAATCATAGTGATCATTTAAATTCAAAAATATTGTAATTGCGTAGGCACAGAATTTAAATACACAGATAATATGCAAAAATAAAGCGGTTTTTGGACGTATGCAACACCAAATATAAATATAAGTGTTTCTCAAAAATCACGATTTTCACTGAGCGAAAAAAAATGGGTGCCATATTTTATTTTGCAATGAGTTGCGGGATCTCTTCATATAATATGGGTGTAATTATTATTTCAATTTTTATTTAAAAAACTACTTAACATATTTTGATGAAAATTTTTTGCACATTTTACGTGATAATTTGAATATTTTCTAAAATTCTCAAAACAATTTGTGAATTTTAACTCTGCTTAAAAAATGTTTGAAAAATTAGGTCCCATGGGGTTCAATGTATTTCATTTTTTCAGCCCGGGTTTAATCCAAAACTAATTTGGTGACATTATTCTTTTACATTCCCATATGTCCCAGAGATCGTCTCAACAACATACTAAAATTTCATTTTGATAAAGTAATTTTTACGCAGTTATCGTGCGAACAGACAGATAGACAGACAGAATGAACAACGTCATAAACACTTTATAAGTATGTTGGAAAGTGTTAAAAACTGCAACATAAATTTAACATCAGGAGCTCGAAATTTCAAGCAGTGTTTTGAGTAAAGTCTATCAATTTTATATGAATTCAAGCTGCTTTTACCTGGAAACCGAATTTGTTATCCCCCTTAAAAATTAAGTTGGTGCAAAGTTTAAGATGAAGACGGCCTCTTATGGTGCAAATTACTTGTTCATTTATTTGACAGGCAGTATTACGAGTCTAATGATAGATTTGGTTTTACTGTACAATCCGAGGTGTTCGGATTCTTTTTTTTTTTTACATCAACGGTACTTAAATTCAAAAATTAAACTTCACTAGTACAACAAATAGTAGAAAAAAGATATCAAATTGTTTCAAAGCAAAATTATTTGTCTTTTTATTAAGACAAAACCCAACTTCGTCAAAGCATTTAATCAAAAGCATCAATCTCATAGCGTTATATACTCAGTGTTATGATTTTATATTTTAATAAAAATCATAATTTGGTTTTGATACACACTTTACTTTCAACGTCCTTTTCTAATTTATCTTTAATCATCTCATTTTGCGACATTTTTGTAGTACAAGATTATTCCATGTTTTAATTATCAAGTAATCGCTTAGCGGCTACATCAGTCAGTCAATTTGGTGCCGGTTTGACACCATAATTAATCTTTGGATGTGAAATGTTAAAGCCCTGCTGACTTACAACCAGGTAGAGGATAGTCGCTCACTTTAAATTGGTTGGTAACTCATTTTGGATTAGTAATGATAGGAATTTTCTTGTTTTCTCTTTTCAATTTTTTTTTGTATGGCAACGCCATCCTTCGTTAGTCATGTGTTGAAGACTAAGACCGTCCGACTCATCCGAAGACTTGAGCAACCATTTGGACGGCCCTTAGTCATGTGTGTAACACTCAGTTTACAGAAATCGCTCTTGTTTGTATGAGGTGTCTATTTTTAAAAAGCTTTTATTTAACTCGCCATGGCCGATGTGTGGGTGTCTGTCTGTTTCAACTCCTTTGATAGCATTTTTAACGTGCTTCTTACGTCCTAGAGCTGAAATTTGGTGCACAGCTTAATCGAGTAGAACATTTTAATCCATTAAAATTCAACGGCTCCTAGAAAAATAGAATCGGTATTATTTTGTTCGTATATATATATATATATATATATATATATATATGAAATAAAAAATTAATATAAATAGAAGCTAATAGATATATACATTAATAGTTTGCGTCCATAGTTTATAACCATTTAGAAATTATAAAATTTCGACAAATAGGATTTAAAACTATAAAATTTAAAAATGTTAAACTATATGATAGTAGGGAAGTATGCATTCTAATACTAAATATAACTTAAAAGGGAAAAGTGTAGGAAAGCTAGGTAATTTAACAAGGGAATTAAATTAGATGAAAATCAACAAAATATGCATTATAGATAGGACACGAACAATAAGAGAAGGCTATTAGATGACTAGGCCTAAGCACGAACATCAAATATATAATGAAATTGCTAGAAGCCCAAAGAGAAAAATAAAAAAATGATGAAAAGAGGTAATCAATAGATGGAATTGGATAGAGTTTCTATAATGTTAATTAATCTTCAGGGATCCGAATCTTTACATCCATGGAAAATCCTATAATGTGTTTCGTAGTATAAAGCAACATTATACAGAGTTGAAACATTATACAGAGATCCAACAGATTATAAAAACCAAATGGAAATGACACGAAAAAAGTAATAAAAGGCCATATTTAACAAATTTATTACCATATTAAACATAAAGAAGATGAGAGAAAATCAAGGAAAATCAAGATGTACCTTTCCATGCTGATTACAAAAAGAATTTTGGAAACGGCACATTTAGAAAAACTATATAGATTCGATTTAAAGTCCCTTTATTGATAGAATCTGGCCATCTCCGATCAGCGACCATTTTATACCGAACTGTCCAATACTTAACATGGGCAAATACAGGTTTTTTTTATTTTTAACTCGGCGAATTGTAAAGTTAAAACCAATTTGAGACCGGAAAAATATTCCTCATTGATAGAGTAATCCGCTTGATAAAGTAATTCGAATTGATAAATCAATCGACCACAAGATAGAAGCTTACTGAGTCAAACAGACGTTTCAGACCCTCCGAAAATCTTTAGTGAGCTATAAGTCTGAAAATTTTGTACATTTATAGAATCGTCAACGGGACAGAATCTAACGGAGCAGGATTTTCGATTTCCCCCTCGGAAGCAAACAAATTGAGGGAGGGGTCAAAAAGCCTTACTTAACTTTGCCAATGTTCAATTTAGACGATTATTTTCAAAGCCACGTGCCATACATTATTAAATAAAATAAAATTCATTCAAAAAATTGCAACTAATCTTTTTGAGAGTGTTTAGTTTCCTTGTCTTTGACGGGATTATCTATTAAAAAAATAAATATCTTTTTCAAATATATTAGTTAAATAAATTCAAAACGGGACTTCGCGCAGAAGCAATAATTAACTAGATCACAACGTAAGATACGACGTAAATAAATTGTAGGAAGCAGAGGATAATCGCTTCGGAAGTACTTGGATTTTCTTCTTTAGAGATCAAGCCTATGAGAAAGGGTACAAGCCCCTTCTGGGAACAAGTCTAGAGCTGAACGCTAAATGCGAAGAAAAATGAATTTGAGTCTTCAGGTTCACTATATCTTGATTGTTTTTCTTTCAAACTTGCGCTCCATAAAATATATTTGATGTTGACGTACCAAGTTTGGTTTGTGCATCACATATTCGCCATACCTTCTTTATGAGAAGGGATATTCTAAGATGGCTATTGTTTGAATTATATATCTATTATTCATAGGCATTTTCAGGAAACGATAATAAAACTGTACATTTAATGCGAAGATTTGAGCAGCCGAGCAATTTAAAACATTCCTTGCGAAATATTTAGTTGATACCTTGTGAAAAGCAGGTGCGAATCTTGTGTAAATATTTCGCATTTATACAGTTCTCACTTACATCCTAATTTCCTGTGAGTATATGAAACATACAAGTTGCTCCTACAAAGAACCTGTGGTAAGTTTCACTTTGCTCCCAAAACAGATCACTTCCTTCATATTTTAAATAATTTTCTTTCTAATTCCAGAATTTTATTCATTGTTAATCTTGCATTGTTTGATTGAAAGTTATTTTATTAAGTTATCTCATGTAGTTTCCGGAGCAGTTTACTTTCCTTATTTTTCATTATATTCTAATTTCAGCGGTCATTTCTTTAGTGGTATTTTTAATGTTTGAATTGATTGTTATTCGAATTTAGTTCATGAAGAAGCTGATATAGCTTCTGAACTCTGTCACTTTCTTTATATTTTGTGTCATATTCTAGTCGATTTAGCAGTTTATAAAATTTCTTTAAATTGCTTTAATTGAAAGTTTAATTGCTTTAATAGAGTTTAGTTGATGAATTTGCTCATGTTTCCCAAACCGGTGGCTTTCCTTTAGTTATATTCTTAATTCTGATGTTTATCTACTGGTAAATTTTAAGTACTTTGTTGTTTTGAATTTAAAGCACATTGTAAAGTACTATGTTGTTTTAAAGTTAGCTTATATAACTTTCGATAAAAGTTGTTTTCGATAGTTATTGAAGCTTGTTCGATAACAACTGTTCGATAAAAGTTGCAGTTTTCTTTTTCAATAACTAGGGGGTACCGCTCCCTGCTCGATACGCTGTTACGCAGGTCAGGTGTAGTACGCTCATTGAGGGTACGCTCCTGATTCACTGGCCCTCACTAACTCCTGGAATTCGATTCGCGGGCTCTTTGAACTCGGCCGGCGTATACGACTATCCTCATGCTCTTAATTGGCTCGACCAATTAAAACTTTGCCCATACTGAAGAAAAAATTTCACTTCAAAAATGCATAAAAGTAGAATAATTCATGAAATAAATCGAAATTAAAAAAAGGGGCTCACGCTTACAAAAAATCAGCTATGTAGGCACATGCCTGCAAAAATATGTGGCCTTACTATTGCTAGACTGCCCAAGACACGACTTGCAGCTAAAATACTTGTCCTTTGAATTTTTTAGATTAAATCTAGTTTAAATCGAAAAACGATTTATTTCAGCGGGTTCCCCCAATATTTCTCTATAAATGTAATATTTTTGTATGCTATAGTTTTATCGGTACCAGACAGAGAAACTTGAGGGACGCGAAATTTGTCGAACAGCGGTGTCGAACAGCGGCGTCAGCTACTTATTTTTAATATACTAGAGAAGTATAAAATTAATTTTACAATAAAAGTCACTTTCAGTAACTAAAGCAGAAAATGAAATTTTCTTTATCTTTAACCTTGGTCATGACGCCGCTTACTCTTTCTAGTTTATGTATGAAATCAAACTGAAATTGACTTTATCTTTAACCTTGGCCATGGCGCCGCTTACTCTTTCGAGTTTATTTATAAAATATTTTCCTCTATTCGTTATAATTTTATTTATTCTAATACTAACCTTGTTCCTTTTCTGATCTTATGCCGTATAAATCTAGTCTCCCGTTTCACCCTGCGATTTTTTCGTTCCGTTCCTCTTATTCATTTTTGCCATGAATTTAGGTTTAAGCCCGCCCATTCTACCGTTACTACATTATTTAATTGTATGCGTTCAGGTAAATTTAAGGATAAAAATAACTTTATGAGTCAAGTTGGGGTGTACATTGGCCCCTTTTTATCTCCCGAAAATACCTTTAAGTTCTACATCGGTAGTACTGAACGTACTGTCGGTATTCGTTTAGCTGAACATGCTCGCGATGTTAAAAATGGTAAATTGTCCACTGCTCTAGCCCAGTTTGCTACTAACGATAATTTTGATCCCATGTTTGATAAGACTTTTCTTTTAATTTGCTGCAATAACCTCCGTAATATTTTACTTTATGAATCCCTTTTTATTTATCTTTACAGTGAATCTATTTGCAATTTTGATTCCGTTCAGACCCTTAGTTATGCTTGGCGTCTCGTTCTCGACTCACTACGTGTTAAACCTTTATATGATTTTCTGAATATTTAGTAGATGCTTTTGTTTTTGACGACATTTCTATTGGTTACCATTTAAATTATGAACTTTTTTTTTTTTTTTTTTTTTTTTTTGCATTTTATAATTAAACTATATTTTAAATGCCTCGTATTTAAAATGTAAAATTATTTGTAAATTTTGTCTGGCTGTTATGGCCTGTATTTAAGCACATGTTCACCACTTATTTTCACTTCGCCACTGATGAAGGGCATAGTAATGCTCGAAAGCGCTATGACTGTGTAATTTTAGTACGTCGTAAAGGAGATTTTAATAAAATACTTTTAATGATGGCCAATTTTTATTAATGTCTTTATTTTTAAATTATTTTGACGTGTTTCTATACAATTTTATTATTCTTTATTAATTTATTAAAATATATACCGTCCCTCACTTTTTTATTTTCCTTAATATATACTTGATAATGTATAGGGAAAATATTGAAATGGGGCTTAAGGGATTCCAGTTTTTGACTGATTTACCCAGTTCGGCCACTTTAGAATACAAAAACTATTTTCAATGAGACGTCTGTGTATGTCGTCTGCCTGAGCAATGCATGTATTCATTATAGCTCAACTATACAACGAAATTTCATACAATTCGGTAGTTGAGTCAATTAAGCGTTAACCTGGTACTAATTAGATTTTGATACGATTCGGAAATGCAGAATCGGCCATTTTTTTAAAATGACCCGCAAAAATAGACAAAGTCTACAATAAACAACTAAATGTGCTTAAATGTTTTAATTTCCGATGCTTGTTTCATGCGCAATTTTTTGTGTGATGCAAAACGAATAACCCCATTAATCTAAGATAAACAGTTTTCGAGATATTTCAGTTTTTCTTTTTTATTTTAATGAACTGGCTACGTTTTAAAACGGAAACCTCGCCTCTCAGTATTTTTCAAACTGGCATATGGTTGGTCTGTTTCTGACTACCACAACGGTTCTATGTCGTCAATTACGTTAGCAGAAAATCTTCAGGGCCTATTTTACTGCCTTGTGTTTTATTCCCCTTTTCTTCCCTCCTCTCCTCTCTTTTAAAAGCTCCCGTTTATGACCTTGTACTTGTGTATAGGTAGCACAGCATTATCCCCAAAGTGGGGGGTAGATCTGGGTGCGTTCACCTTTTCCCTTCTCATTTTCCAAGAATGGACACCTTTGACAGTAAATGCCGACGCTCCAGGTCAGGGAGGGAAGAACGGTTGAAAACATGGTTGAAACTCAGTGGGTGGAACTTGTACTTTTTGGCTATGGTGGCACCGCAGTGGAATTAAACACTGGAAACTCAAAATATTTCAACACCGGAGCGACATTTAGGGGGGGGGGGGGATAGCAACACCGGAGCGACATTTAGGGAGGGATAGCCCCCTCCCCCCCAGGGATATCCAAGTTATTATGTTTCTTAAATAATTTTCCTTGACGAATCATATTTCCATTATTAGAATAATAGTCCATCAGCACTCCCTCCCCAAGAACTTTTCGAAATGGCGCCCCTCCTTTAATATACAGTTTAAATAAATCGCTCTGTTTAAATAAATTCCCGTCTAAAATTTTGACTAAATGGACAATTTTTAAATATAGATTATTATATATAGATTATATTATTATGTGGATTATATTTTATCATTATTACGTTCCCTATAATGCATGGTAATCAGGTCCGGCTTAAGGCACCATCAAAACAAGCACTTGCTTGGGGCGGCACATTTTAAGGGTGATATTTCAGCCAACAAGGTTTTACATAAAAAAAAAAATGCTCGGGCGCGTGCAACCGCACTTATAAGGGTAGTTGTATTCGTTAAAAAGTAGAACAAAAACACTAAATAAATGTTAAAAATTTGTTCCCAGATGAAAGAGTGAAAACTACTATTTTTCATTCTCCCCTTGAAAAAAGAGTTATCTACGGAAAAAGAGGACCCATCGGAGGGTTAAAATGTGATCACTTCCAGTATGTCGCTTCAATTGTTTATCTTGCAACTCAAGTAACAACTAATTACTTTAGCTTAATGGGAGCCCAGCACAGCTATCAACAGCACGTCTAGGACGACATGTTGGCTATTATCTGTGAACTACTGAAGCTTTTATGCGAAACGGGTTTTTGTTAAATATTACATGAAAAAATCTGATGAGAGGGGGCACTTTACTTGAAACGATGGAGTTCCACGCATTGTTTCGAAAGGAAAGTATCTTGGTGTCGGGATATTCATTTTTGTTAATTCTTCTCCTACTCTCCAAATCCATAAATCGTCCCCCCCCCCCCCCTTCTAATCACCCAAACATATAAATAAATAACTTCTTTCACATCTACGCCGAAACAGGTGTCCGCATTGAAAGTAATTAGAAAACTGGACGATAGGACTGCAGAAAAGACATCTTGAGACATCAGTGGATCATTGTGAAATTTATGTTACATACGCATCCTAACGTCTCATCAAATTTCAAACATGTGCTTATCAATCATTTTGTTCAGCGCGAGATTTGTGCTGGGGTAAATCAGTCCAGCCGTAAAGTTCAGTTAGAAACGTTAAACATCATTTATTGCTGCAAGAATAATTTATCGTTTTTCTTTCGAAACTATTATACAGTTGGGCTATTGGAAATATTATCTAGCACATCCATCTAGCATTTTATATAAGCATAAAATTTAAGGTGAGATACAATTATTTTATGATTGTTTAAAATTATGTTTCTTTTACAGGTAACATACTAGATCGTTTTATTACAACACACTAGATTGTTAATAGTTTTCATGTATACAACATTTGCCGAGTCACTTTTCAGCTAAAAATATTTCAACTTTTACGTTCAGTATGTATTTGCTCTTTGGATGCGATATTAAATTTAGCTCCTTAAAGGTTGCTTCCTCGTTTTACTCAATTTTTTTTTTTTGTGTGTGTGTGTGTGTGTGTGTGTGTGTGTGTGCGTGCGCATTTTCCCTACCTAATGCTGCATTTATTTTTTCTTAAATTAAAAGTATGTATGTATTAGTTTTAGCTACACTATTTACGGGCAATTTCTACATTTTTTGAATTATTCAAATTTTTAGTTATCAGGATTTCAGCTAAGCCTTCGTTTAATTTGAAAAGTAACTATTGTAATTTGAATGGGGTAATTTTTAAAACGACGGCAATATTCAACAGACTCTCATCTCACCGCTTTAAAATCCCTTTTATCTTACAAACTTAAATTCTTTAAACGAATTACATCGGATCATAAAAATATCATTATTACATATTTTATATTTTTCGTTTAAGTTATGGAGTATGAATTCAATGGAATATTTCATTCTTTGGCATTTGAGTATTTCCAACGAAAGTTATTAGGAAAAACTTTAGTTTTAAAATTAATTGGAAATCAATCAAAATGCATTTTCTAAACCAACTGTCTCGCATGTAGAGCTTCAATTTTTCTAATTTTTATTCTTCCATTTTAAGTCATCGGGAAAAAAAAAAAAGGACGAGCTTCAAAGAATTTTCATTCTTTACGGCAAATAATGAGTAAAACGAAAGTTCTGTAAATTTCTTAAACTTAACCAAATTATTTCAATTGAGTATAATTGACATTATGTTGCAATTTAATTGGAACTTTTACACCTTGTATTTTAAGCATGTACTTTCCTTATAACTTTTTTTATATTAAGCTTGCAATGTGGTGCACAGAAATGTCCTATTAAAATTTGTTTTCAAGCATGTAACAAGCCATATTCGTACAAAATTCGATTTCAATCGGTTGAGTAGTAGTATTGTAATGATGCGAAAACGACATTTCCGCAAATTACGAATGATTAGCGCAAGATGTAATCAGCACTTTCAAAAACGTATATGATCTTCAAGAAAGATATGTGCGAATCTGTGAATACTTCTATTTAGCGATTTTGATAAATTTATCAGTGCTGATCATCCTTGAATACTAATCAACCATTTTTTCAATGATGTCTATCTGTGCAGTGTTTCTTTGAGGACTTTTTGTCTCACAGGGACGTGGAATGAAACCTCAAAAGGAGAAAATTATCTAATATAATTTTAACTACTATATAGAAGTAATTACTATATATATATATATATATATATATATATATATATATATATATATATATATACCTGAGATTGATCATTAATTGAAAATGTTCTGTATAGCAAAAATGAAAAGAAGATGGCCTGAAGTGTAAAGGTGATATCAAATAGACTGTTGTCAACAAGCTGTTGAATATTTTAAAAGAAACATGATAAGTAAAACATAGTAAATAAAACAGTTACTAAAATGGTATAAAATACCAGTTTTTTTTCTTATTTCCATATATAAGTTAAGGAATGGAAAAAGAATTACATGTGGTAAAGAAGGGTGAAAAAATTCATTAACTACACATTTAGAAAAAATTATTTAATTTTATAAATTTTATATATAATGCAGGTACTTAAAAGTACTAATCCCCTTGTTCCCTGCATAAACATACATGGTGTAAATGCAAGAAATGTGTGTAAGATGAAAATTTGCAAATCAGAAACATTGTTTTGTACGTGGAGCTAGGTCTTTCCTAGCCCCCCCCCCCCTCCCAATTTTTTTTTTTAAATTGAATAAATTGAAAAAAAGTGAAAAGCATTTCCGAAACCATGTACGTTATCAAGAGCCATACTTTGTTCGTTAATGCGGATTCTACGTTTCTGTGTGCATTATCGTAAATTGTATTACAGAAATAATGCACATGGTTCGACGTAGAAGAAAATATGAATTAGATCAGATATATAAGAAATCAAATATAATAATTAAATATAATTAAAAAAAACAGCGTGTGGCTATGTATTTATAGGAGAATATAATGTAATGAAAAGGTGTAAGAATAAAATATTATAAATGCATTTACCCCTTGTGCTGCTTATAGTGTAGATTACGTGATATATAAATATATATTTAATATATATATATATATATATATATATATATATATAAATATATATATATATATATATATATATATAAATATATATATATATATATATATATATATATATATTTAATATATATATATATATATATATATATATATATATATATATATATATTTAATATATATATATATATATATATATATATATATATATATATATATATATATATATATATATATATTAAAATAACAAAAACAAAAGTGCAGGAGTGCAAATCAGTGTACACAGCATCAAACAGCGGGTAATATGATAACGTGCATGTAATTACATTAAAAGCAGAAAGTAAAAAGTAACGAGGAAGGGCTAAAAAAGTAGATCATGGAATGGCTAGGAAAACGAAATTAAATCAATGAATAATATCTGCCAGAAACGTCTTCAGGGGCACATTCTAGACAGATATACTAAAATCCGTTGTTTCTATGATTGCAAAAAACATGTGGTTAAAATTTTATGCAATCTGTACCCAACAACAGAATAAACGAGATTCACAGAGAAACGACTCATGAGGACAAAATGCAACTTAAATATCATAAAATAACACATAATCATGAAAAATATAGCGCACAAAAGCACAAACATGACAAAAAAAGGCAACTAATAAATTTTAAAGTCCGCCAGCTTGAATAATCTTCAGGGAGTCTTACCACGTGATCCAACTTGACTGCTTACCACGCGAAAAACCGCGATGGAATGGACCAGATTAAAGGGAGTGGAAGTAGTTGTCGATGTTTTAGATTAGACAAACCCAAGAGTTCAGAAACTATTTCGCGATTGATTATATATATATATATATATATATATATATATATATATATATATATACATACATATATTATTACTTATATATATATATACATATATAGAAGTAATTACTATATATATAGCAAATACTTATTCGAACATTGCAAGAAAAGCATTCTTCAGCTAAACAAGACGATTGATTTTAAAATAATGTAAATTGAACTACAGCCACAAAATTCCACTCGGAAAATAATCAATCGCGAAATAAAATTATAATAATCATCTAAATGCTGCCACGTAAGAAGTGGAAACTAGGTTAAAATGCGGCATATTTTCCACATAACGTATTTTGTGAGTTTCTGAATTTATTATCATTTGGTCTGGTAACATAAAATGTCTCCAGTGGGAGGTGGATGTTTCCGAAAGAGGCTTCGCCCCCCCCCCCCATGTATTCCTGAAAGAAACGCCGAGTCTTTGGCAATGATATCTCTATAATAGATCAATAAAATAGAATACAATTCGGTAATACTACTTCAATCAATAAATGTCGGTCTTTCCCTAGTCCTTGAGAAAATTAAGAGATTATGAGATGGTTATTGGTTGTAAAACAAATATATTTGGATTTACTTAATTTATTTAATATATATATACCGCTGAATGTGGAGAAGTAAAATTACTAAGACTAAGGAAATAAATAAATCAATAACCATCTCATAATCTCTTAATTTTCTCAAGGACTAGAAAAATATCTTCAATTATTTTTTTTTTATTTCTATAATTCAAAATAAATTTTTAAATTTGTTTCAATAATTAATTCGTAATTATTGAGACTCATTAACTTCCGGATAAATGGGACAGAAGAAAGCCATCAATTTTTCAAACATTTAAAATCAATGATAGGATGAGCATGAAAAAGTATAATGTTTAAAAATGTTACAAAAACAGATAGTTTAATTGCATGTTTATTTAAAATCGAATATTATCATTTATATAGAACGCTAATATGCACCGTTTTCGAGATATTTTTCGTTTTTGATTTGAAATAGAAAAAATCATAAATAATAAAATACAATCAATATTATCAAGTGAGCATATATTTTGCAATTACTTTAAACAAGAAATAAATGAATAACATTGTTTAGAAGTTCTCACGAGCCATACTGTAGATATTGAAAATTTTACTTCTCCACATTCAGCGGTATACATATTAAATAAATTAAGTGAATCCAAATATATTTGTTTTACAATCAATAACCATCTCATAATCTCTTAATTTTCTCAAGGACTAGGGAAAGACCTTCAATTATTTTTTTTATTTCTATAATTCAAAATAAATTTTTAAAATGATTATATTGCAATTTGTTACAAAAGTAGTCATTTTATATGTAATATTTTATTTAGTAAATTAAATAATTTGCAGGATAATTTTTTATTTAAAACAGATTTTTTTTAATTATATATACTACTCATTATTATTAAAGGAGTAAATTATTTGTAAGTACTTCTAAACCAGTAATAAATGGACAGCATTGTTTAGTAGTTATTACTAGCCGTTCTAGAGATATTAGAAAATTTTGTACTTTTCTACACGAAGAGATACATATCTCATAATAATGAAGCGAATTACACAAAATGTGGTAGTAAGCATATCTAATTGGTATCAATAAAAATCCTATTGATTTTCAGTGATATCTAGTTATAAGATAGTATATAATATAGTATATAATCGATAAAAGAAAAATAAATAAAATCCAATTTGCGTTATTGTTTTCTAAAAATGAATAAATATAAAAACATCGCATTTTTGGGTAAAATATTTTATTTATAACATGCCATGAGTAACTTCAATGGAGACAAATCATACACAAACACATATATAATAAAAATATAAAATGAATATATATATATAATGATAGTTTGAAAGTCCGATGAAAGAAAAGTGAGAAGCTGTAACTCGAAAAATCTAACTTTCTAACAAGCCTGCAAAATAAAAGTATAAATCAGCAGATATTCAATCATATGGATAAAAATACAAAATTCGAATCATCAAGTTAAAGAAAATCTACAAAAATCGATGTTATATAATCGATAAAAGAAAAATAAATAAAATCCAAGCATTAATGCAATACACGTAGGCCTAAATAACTGAATTGTTCACTTCGCAAAACTCTTCCTCGGGTCCAAGTATTTTGTCGAAGCAAACACAAAATATGTATGTTTCTGAAGAAATAGATAGATTAGATCTATAAACTATTTCTACTTGGACAACGTGCATAAAGAAGAAAAAATAAAAGAAAACAAGAATACCTGTAAAAAACTCTACATATGCACAAACCAGTCGAACCCGGGGAGCCTAGAATGAAGGGACCAGTATGCTACGGTATTTATGAAATTTATATATATGTATGTATGTATGTATGTATGTATGTATGTATATATGTATATAAGTTGTATATTGGACTCTTTTGACACAGAATAATGTCTTTGTCGGCATCTGGTATGGGAGAGGACAATGTCGGCAAATCGGGTCTGACAAAAATGGTTGACAATATGAAAGATTGTAGCTTGCGTGTAATAAGTTGGAGGAGGACGCTAAGGGTATCAAGTGCTAGGCCGAAGATGTACGCGTGTTTCAAAGGGTGACTCATCGGAGTGACAAACGCGAGATAAGATAAAAATTACCAAGCAATAATCAAGTGAGAGCAACAGCCCAGTGGTTAGTGCGCGGGCATTGCATTCGGCCGATTCGAGTTCGATTCCCGCCTCTGCTCAAACTGTCTCCGTGTTCACGCAGAGTACGACCATGTTAAACATGTGGGTCTGTAAGTCTTTCCGAGAGATTGGTTGTAGGGGAAAGGGGTGCGGTCCCTGTGGATGCATCCCCCACTGGATTTCGGTCTAAATTAGGTGGCACTTCCCGACCGTCCACACAGTTACTTTGCACCTTCTGGTAGGTCGGACGGTCTGGGTCGAAGAAGAGGAAGAAGAAGCAAAAATCAAATTGCCGAGTGTTATTTTTTTAATTCTGGGATATAACTAACATTTCGTAATAATTAACTTTGTAATTTATCAGACCACTGTTGGCAGTTTGTATAAACACATAAAATTTTTTGTTTAAAAAAAAACGGTTCTACATTTGAGGATGCACCAAATTTTAAAAGATCAAAAATGTTCTACTGGACTAAGCTGTGTACCAAATTTCAACTCTTTAGGACGTAGAAAATTGTGTTAAAAATGCCATCAAAGAAGTTGGAACAGATAGACAAGTACGCTTCGGTCATGACGAGTTATGTAACAGTTTTTAAGAACAAAATTTGTCAATATATATGGAAAATCATGCGTTGAACCCACTGATGTTTTCTTTTTATCTAAAATCGAATGACATCATTTCTGTGATGCTAACATGTTTCATCCTTGAGGTATTGCGCATTTTTCATTTATAACTGAAAACATCAAAAGATTCAATACCACGAAATATCCACCCACTTGCGAATATTTGGAACAATGACTAAACATGGCGATTTAGCAGTGTTTCTCTATTCTATTGCATTTGTAAAGGTTAATAAAAAATGAATGGCAGGGAGGGGGCGGAAAAAATCTAGAGTCGGGCCTGTGTAATATACGTTAGGGCCGCCTATATAAGCTGTAGCGGTTCCGGACATAATCCCGACAGCCGAAATCCCGACAAGCCATAATCCCGACAGGGTCGAAATCCCGACAAGTCAAAATCCCGACAAGGTCGAAATCCCGACAAGGTCGATTTCCCGACAAGTCAAAACCCCGACAAGGTCGAAATCCCGACAAGCCAAAATCCCGACAAGGTCGAAATCCCGATAAGCCAAAATCCCGACAGCCGAAACCCTCTCTTGCACAGACTAATACAACACTAAGGCGGTCATCGCAGTGACGTCACTAGGGTTAGAATTTACTAATCAGCACTCCCCCCCCCCCCCCCCCCCCACGCACATGCGCTGGACTCACGCAGGGCCCACGCACATGGCTCTCTACGCCTATATGTATAGCTTGATCAAAATTATCGGCGTTTTTACATCTCTACATTTTACAAATTAATAGTTTTAATCACTAAATCATAACAATTATGCCATTACTGAAATAAATTTTGGCAAATTGAAATGACAAAGATTAAAATGATATAACAGGTCGGTATAAGATTTAGGAAATTCATTTTATTAAAAAAGAAAAAAAAAAACACTTACACATTCTGCATACGGGCCAACGGCCGTACCGTGCTGAAAACACCGGTTCTCGTTAGATCACCGAAGTCAAGCAGCATCGGGCGCGGTTAGTACTTGGTGGGTGACCACCTCGGAACACCGCGTGCTGTTGGCTATCTCGGGTGCGGTATTCCCGTGGTTTGCGCGCTAGATTTGCACGCTACCACAAATGCCGCCGTGTTCATGCGGAGTACGATCACGTTAAACATGTGGGTCCGTAAGTCCTTCCGAGAGGTTGGTGGTAGGGGAAGGAGGGTACGGTCCCTGTGGATGCCTCCCCCACTGGGTTCCGGTCTAAATTGGGTGGCACTTCCCGGCCGTCCATTCAGTTACCTTACACCTTTCTGGTAGGTCGGACGGTCTGGGTCTCAACAACAACAACATTCTGCATACGTTCAAATAGCATATTCAAATAGCATATGGCCATTGTCGTAGCAAGCGGATGGAGACAAGAGGGAGCGTGAGTCCAGCGCATGTGCGTGGGGGGGGGGGGGGAGGTGCTGATTAGTAAATTCTAACCCTTGTGACGTCACTGCGATGACCGCCTTAGTGTTGTATTAGTCTGTGCAAGAGTGGGTTTCGGCTGTCGGGATTTTGGCTTGTCGGGATTTCGACCTTGTCGGGATTTTGGCTTGTCGGGATTTCGACCTTGTCGGGATTTTGACTTGTCGGGATTTCGACCCTGTCGGGATTTCGGCTGTCGGGATTCTGGCTTGTCGGGATTTCGGCTGTCGGGATTACGACCCAGACCCAAGCTGTGGGCTCCCCTACAAACATTTATTACGGGCCCCAATCCATATTTGAATTTTTTTTCTCTTTGGGAATTTTTCATGTTTTCTGTTTTTTTTTAATTATTAGAGGTCCTTGCCCTCTCCGAAGCACCCCCCCCCACACACACACACACTTGAGTGGTGTCTGTACCTCGCCTATGAGCAGCCCTTTATACCATAGGCGCCGAGTTTTCAAAATCTCAGGGGGGGGCACAATCCGATAAAGTTATATAAAAGATTCAAAGTCGATAAAGGTATAACAACTTATAAGGCCGCCTTGCAGAAAGCAAATATATGTCAGTCAGGTGACTACAATTGGTTCGAGGTCGTTTTAAGCCCCTTCTTCAGGCCAAAAGAAAAGTATGCGCCCTTAACAACGCCAAGAATGAACTGCCCAAAGAACGGCAGTAGTGGTTGTTAAGACCGCATGCTGTTATTTTGGCCTAAAAATGGGGGGTTATAATGCCATCGAAGCAACTGTAGTCACCTAACTGACATATATATGATTTCCTCAAGGAAGTTTTGTAAGTTATTGTCTTACAAGCAGCAGTTTTGGAGTGAGATAACCGAGTGGTTTAAGTCACGAGGATTGTACTCGGAGGACCTGAGTTCGATTTCTGACTTTGCTTAAAATGCTCCCGTGTACGAGCACGTTACATTTGTGAGTTTGAAAGTCCTTCCGAGCGGTGGGTAGCAAAGGGAGGAGGGTCGGTCCCTGTGGATGTCGCCTCCACTGGGTTCCAGTCTAAATTAGATGTCATTGTCTGGGCGGTCTAAACAGATATCTTACACCTTCGGGTAGGTCGGACGGGCTGGGTCGAAAGAAAGATATCAGCAGTTTTATTTATTGTACGATAAATATTTTCAGTCTTTTTAGGTCTATTTATATTTGTAAGCTAAGAATTGATTAGAAAATTCATATAGTTACTATGCATCAATATTATAATATATAATAATTACAATGGATTTTAATATAAGAATTAACTAGTAGCAAAGCTGCTAATTAATAAAAAAAATCTGAAAGTTAATATAGGTAAACGCTTAATATCAACTCTTAACTACCTATCCGTTGATTTTGACACAATAAATTAAAACAATGAACCCAGCAATAATACAAAAGTATCTAAATACTATTGTCTCTATTTAAATAGTTTTAAATTAAATATTTAAATAAATTAATCATCACTATAACTACACATTCAGCTAAAATAAAAAAAATCTTTGAAACAAAGCAATTTATAAAAAAATCTCATAAATAATATTTTTATGCAAAATTTGAATGACATGTTGGTTGAAATTTCTTATCACAACTAAAACTTCAATATTTTTATCAGGGTGGGTGGGCTGAGTATACCTAGTGTATGTGTAGGGGGGGGGGGGGCTTAGCTCCCTCTGGCTCTTGCCTGACTACGGTGCTGTGCCAAACGACCGGGTGCTCACCTGGAATGAAGTTACCCGCGGGGTTTGCAACTGCAAACGGAATGGATGTCACCTGTAAAGACAGCACTGGTATATAGAATCCAGGGGTAATTACAGATAAGATAATTTTAAGAAGATAAAATAAGTTATCTCTACTTCGTGGTAATTAATAATTTATAGTTATTACTGGAGGGAAACAGCTATTTTTTGAAAATGCCATTAACATGGCTGTAAATATTCCATTTTTCTTTGCATTAGGTGGTCAGTCGAAAAAGTTCTGGTAACCAGGTGTTTTTGTCATGAGCGTAAACATGTTTCCTGGGAGTAAAGATGAGCTTGGTTTACGTGCGAGATAGTTTAGAGAGCTATGGTAAGGAAGATGGGAACAAGACTGAACTGAAATGTGACATTTACGTTGATAGGATTTTCTTTCAATTATTTTTATGTTAAAAACATTTTATTTTTTGGTATTTAGTAAAATATGAAGTTAGAAAAAAAAAATCTTGAAATTTCTCAGAGGGGGCAAAGCCCCCTCTGGAAAAGTTCAGCGGGGGCTCGTGCCCCTCTGCCCCCCCGTAGTCGGCGCCTATGCTTTATACGTATAGGGAAAGTATTGGAATAAGGCCGAAAATTGGAACTCAAATTTCCGATCGATTAATACGTTTTGGACTCGCTGGAACACTATTTTTAGCATGATATCTGTGATTCTGTGAGCGTGTTTTTGAAATATGCATATCCACTCTAGTTCGAAAACTATCGGAAAAAAATTTCCTAGAATTTGGTAGTTAAGTTACTTATACGTTACCCAGGTACTAATTGCATATTAGTAGGATATGAAAAATTATAACTGGTCCGAAAAAATCAACGAAATCTGAAATAAAAGGCTAAATACGCATGAATATATCAATTAACTACTTATTTTACACGTAATTTTTTTTATGGCAGAATGAATAAACTAATTCCATTACTCTGGATAAGACTTATAGTTAATTAATCTAACCCACATAAAAACAGATAAAATATATGCGATATGGTAACTGTCTCAATAAACTATTTTTGGATAATTTGTCATATAGAGTTGTACTCGTAAAATTTTAAAATTTTGTTAAAAGTATAGTCGTTGTGACTTGATTAAAATTCCAGTAATTATAAAACGATCTGTATAAAATAAGTCTCCACACCTCCAAAATCAAATAAATTTCTTTATGAATAAACATTTTTGCTTCAAAAAATGAACACTTCACTGACCATCGCAGTAAACGTGCTCAGTAATCTATCTGAAGCTGAAAAATCCGCAGAACAGGATATTGATTAGCTGTTCTAGGTAAGACGTAATTGTTTCGGTTCCGGATAAAATATAATCAATACAAGTATCTTCATGGCTGTCAATTATTTGCCAGTTCCAACATAAACGAAAAAATTCTCAAAAGAAAAGCTTTAAATATTCACAATTTTTACGTGAAAAGGGAGAGTACAAATATTGAGATCAAAGCAAAGCTTCTTTAAATAGAGAATAAACAGCCTTCGCTATTTGGATATTATTTATAAAAATATTTCATAAATAGTTCTCTATTTAGGAAATCTAAATTTCATGATTAGTTTTACACTGTTCTGAGCGAATTTATCTAATTACCGATATACAGAAATATGCTCTAATTAGAGAAATTCACTAAACAGACGTTTGTTACGTGGAGGTTTGATTGCATATATTTTTTGAATGATTGTGATGAAAGGTTTCCCTCAACAGCTTTGTGGACAATTTTATAGATAAGCTTTTCCACGAGCCAAGTGATCTGAAAATAGATAGTTATCGTGTTTGATAAAAAAAAAATATCATGTTAAATTTCATTTGAAGTGCTCAATTCTTTCGAGAAACATACGAAAACAACATAAATCTAAAACGTTATTGTACAGTCGTCGTGGGATGTCGTAATGGCGCAATGTGGCCACCAAGAGAGTTCCAAGATTCTAAATTTACATTTAATTTAGTTTAAGCTTCTAATGTGTGCCTTTTGGTACATATTTCGATTTCATAATTTAGGGGGTTAGTACATATTTAACTTTATGTTTTAAAATACAGGTAATATAGGATATAGGACAAGCCAGTATTTAAGCCTGTCAAAGACAGGAAAACGAGCACTAAAAAAATTAAGCTGCAACTATATTTAATAAATTTTATTTTCCTTAACAATGTATGGTGCTTAGCATCGAAAATAGTTGTCAAAATTGAAAATTGATCCAGTTAGATTCTGACCCATTTTCGAGTTTCAGTTTTTTATGTCCCGGGTGAAGGCTTCAGGGGTTTTTTGAGGGACTTTACCCCCTCTCACTTACACACACTCCTACCATTTTGTTTATACCGGAAGATATATTGAAAAGCTGGCTTCGTTAGGTTGTGTCCGGTGGTCGATACTACAAATGTTCAAAGATTTAGCCTTCTAAGTTACCGGGGTGGGGTGGGGGGAGGGGCTTTTTGAGAGTCTGAAAATACTTTTTATAAAAATTTAGCAAACTAACTTTTGTAAAAGCGTAGTAAAACTAATTTACTTTTTCCACCTTCAGGGGTAAATCGGAAATCCTGCTACGTTACGTTCTGTCCGGGGGTCAATACTGTAATTGTGCAAATATTTAGCCTTTAAGGTCCCCGGGAGCCTTCTGGAGGATCTGGAACACTAAAAGCACTTAAACACGTTATACGACTATATATTAGTGACTCCAAGTAATGATTAAAAATTAATGTTAAATTAAAAAAGGACGGAGTCCTATTGGGGAATTTTAGTTATTTTACTATTAAAACGTTATCAGTATGTTTGTATATTCGTTTATTCCGAAGCCCTTACTTGACCCAGAAGCCTCTTTTTTTTTATGTAGCTATCGATTCGGAAATCCGAAAATTCAAAAAATTAATCGATGTTGAAATATTCGCAAAAAAACCTTTTTCCATTGAAAAGTGACGCAAAACCGCATATGTTTGTATGTAAAAGAACTTTACATGTAAAAGAACTTTAAAAATCACGATTTTTACATTGGGAAAAAGATGGATGCCATATTTTATTTTGAAGTGGGTCACGTGGTCTTTTCATATAATATGGGTGTAATTATTATTTTCATTTTTATTAAAAACACTACCAAATATATTTTGCTGAAATTTTTTTTATATTTTTTATGGGATAATTTGAATATTTCTCAAAATTTTCGAAGCAATTTGTGAATTTTAAATTCGTTTAAAATGCGTTTGAAAAATTAGATCCCATAGGGTTCAATGTATTTCATTTTTTCAACCCGTGTTCAATTCAAAACTAATTGGGTGATGTTATTCATTTCCATTCCCATATGTCCCACAGACCGTCTCAACAACATACTAAAATTTCATTTTGATAAAGTCATTTTTACGGCAGTTATCGTGCGAACGGACAGACAGACAGAATAAACAAAGTCATAAACACTTTTCAACTGTGTTGGAAAGTGTTAAAAAGGGTTAAGCTTTTATAGGATGAGCTTTTACATCCGTGCTTTATATATAGGACCTTATTTTGACCCTTTATAATTTATATATGAAATATTAAAAAATGTACTCGCCGTTGCCCTGGATTTAATATGACCTGCGTTACGTAGCCGTGTGTGCGCCCACGTAACATTTATTTTATTTTTGTTTGAAACGAGCGTATTGTTAAAACGATATTTGGTTTTCAGAAATCCTCTGTTCCGGTGTAGCATATATCAGGGGTTTGCATCTTAAATCCTGCGCAACGCCGGGTACATTTTCTAGTATACAATGAAGGAAGATGTCTGCGTGTCTGTCTGTGCAGTCTGTAGCGGGAAATCTAAGCGTCGTACGGCCATGAAATTTGGTACACAAGTACTTCTCGGTGTACAAATGTGCCGCTCGGCATTATTATTATTATTTTTTTAAATTCGAATTAGTTTTTCAGTTATTTTATGATTTAGCACGATTTTAAGCAATTTTAGCACAAATTGATTCCTTAGCAACCTAAAACTTTATCACAGAGTCAAAACTTTATCACAGAAACTTTATCATCGAAAAGATCGAAATGTTCTCTTTCAAACAAATTTTAAACGGAATCCATACTTTAATAAACGAATTTCTGCCAATTTATGTATAATATATACAGCTCGTGTGTTGAAGACCTAATCCATATATGGGATGCCTCCGAGCTATTCTCGCAGAGTTAACCTCATTCACGTTGCGGTTTTATTGTTGTTGTTAGACGCGGGCTTATTGTTAAAGTGTTCTTTGGTTTTCAAAAATTCACTGCGAGTTCAGGCGCGATTACAATCAAAGGTTTGCATCTGAAATGCTGGGTTTATTTTCTAATATTATATAAAAGGAAAGTATTGTGTGGGGGTTGAAAAGCAACACCTCTCGGATTTTGATGGATACATACGTTTTAAGCATCCATAAATACAATCAATCATTCTTCAATGTGTCTCTTTGAAAGTCTAGGATCACGATATCTCTCAAAGAAATTTAGCAAATTGAAAGAAATTAAATACGATTATTGTAATCAATAAACGTCAGAGGCTAATTGAGTTCCGTGGAGCTTGACCAAAGCGAACGCGATCTAAGTTATTCTTTGTTTGAAATATAGTTAGTTTCACTGTTACATTTTGTTAGGGGGACGTCTAGGGTTTCGTACATTAATTGCGTTTTGTAATGCATCGTTTAATAATTAAATTTCCATAGGGATTTGTAAAAGAATTAAAAATATTGTTTGGGATAGGCGTATGCCTTTTACGTTTCCGAAAATATTAGGGGCATAAGTGCCGCAGGCGGATGAACGGGAAGCAATCGTTTACAACTTTTATTACTTCGCAATATGACAGGCTTACAAGAAAAGTCCATCATATTACGAGGTGATTGTAAAACACTGTTTGCCTGTCACAAGGCCATTATGCTGCAATTTTGGTGTAATATCTTTAACTTGGCAAAAGGCTTGAGTGCTCTTTAACTTGGCAAAAGGCTTGAGTGCTCTTTAACTTGGCAAAAGGCTTGGCTTGAGAACTGTCATCAAGTTTGTAATAATTCAATACTCTGGAAATTAAATTAAAAATATTTTTTACAGTCTATGCTGCTTTGCAGGAATTCATTTAATATTCTTAAAAAAATACCCTCACAACATTTATAAGATGCAAACATGTAACATTTTAATATTGTACATTTCAGTAGAAACGCAAAAATAGGGATAAATATTATATTCATACTATTTGTGCCGATTGTATTGTGTGTCGTGTTGATTTCGTTAATTACTTATCTTAAAAAAGGGGTAAATCTACATCATTTAACTTATTAACTACAGCCATTAGTAGTTTGGGTTAGTACATTGCTCTTTGGTGGCCGCAAAACCCACCTAAATTTTGCATAACGGGATACTAAGTAATATATATATATATATATATATATATATATATATATATATATATATATATATATTATAGACATTCAAAAGTAAGATCTAAGGGTAAATGGAACGGTCTTCACAATTTATTTAACACACATCATCAATGTTACATCATTATTTTTAATATTCCAAATTCTATCATTTTTCTTATGTGTATTATGGTATGTAAGTGTGTTATTGTGGTATGTAAGACATGGGGCCACCTGTATGTTATCGCCACTGTGCTTAGCGTAGGGATATTCATTCCCCCCCCCCCGCATTCCTTGCTCCCTCATTTCTTAATCCTTCCAAATCTTTAATATTTTACATTTCTGGCATTACATTCTCACCCCCCCCCCCTCCCCCGCGAAAAGAAAAAAAAAACGAAAGTTACTCTCCCACAGTTTCACCTCAGTGGTAAAAAATTGAGTTCACCATGGTTCATCGAAAACACATAAGTTCGTCCATCTTGATAAAGGCTGAGTTCCAACTTTTTAGCCTCGTAAAATTCATAGCTTTGCTAGTTCTTTATAGCTTTCTGATAGTTCCCTGTCAAGTTAATCCATTGTTCATACTTGACATACTGTATCATAAATTACATGAGGATTACCAACATATTCTAATTATTATTAAATTGTAAATTTTGATATATTATTTGCAATGCATAATTTTCATTTCTCCTTTTACAGAATTATTTACATACAACATATCATTACATAACAGCATTCATTACTTTATTATTATTATACATTTTCTTCTTATCATTTCATTTTATAACATATTGTAGTAGTGCAACTATAAACTTCCGATTCTTGGTTATGGTTGAGTTCCATATCACCATATTATTTATAATTTACTTTGTTATTTCACTTAATTTTTTTTTTTTTTTTTTTTTTTTTTTTAATCTTGACATATATGTAATGTCAGAAATACATAATACATAACATACTTTTTGAAATATACCTATATATCTACAATTTAACACATATACATATACACTCAATTATCAATTTCTATTTATGACATTAATTACAAACTTTTTAACATATTTTTCATATTCTTTGTATTATGAAATTACTATTTACAACAATTCGAGGGCGAAAATTATACCCTCTGGTATTATAACAAGCCTCATCATTTCTATTATTTTCACAGTCTAATTGCTTTTCTTTAGTGACGTTCCCTTACTTATTTTTACTTTGATAATTATTTCTAATCACTTTCTCATTTTGATTTTTTTCTTTGTCCTGGTTTGATTAGCTTTCGTCACTATTTTTCAAATATTGTTTTCGCTCCGCTGCCATGTATAGTTTATTTATGTGCACTTTATAAGTTTTATTTTCATCACTTTTAAGACATATTATAACATTATTATTTTCGTAATACTAAATGGTCCATCTAATTTCGTAATTCTAAATGGTCCATCATATCGATCCTCTAATACCCTTGGTTTTAAGAACTTTTTTAGGTAGACTGTCGCTCCTATAAATATATCGTTTTTTCTCACTATTTTATATTTCTTTATTTGTTTGTCTTTTATTTTCCTTCTTTACCATTAACAGTTTATTTTGACTATCAATATAGTATATCTTATTATTGTGATATCGGTTTCTTCCTTTTTGTAATTCCTCTCTAATTTTACTTAATTTTTAATCTACCATTTGTTGCTCTAATATTTTCTCCATATTTATCTCATCATTTTTAAATAAAGTATTTACAAATTTGATTTGGTTATCATTGTCAAATACGTATCTCGAGCAATAATCACTTGCGTTATTTTCACCTTTTTGATATTTGAATTTAAAATCATACTGACTTATGTCAATTAGCCACCTCGATATGATATTTGGCATTTTATCTAATTTTATGTGGTACATAAGGGATTTTGCGTCACTCAGCAAGGTAAAACTCCTTCCGAACAGATATTCTCTGAAGTGCTATAATGATGCGTGTATAGCTAACAATTATTACTTTATTGCAGGATAAAGCTTCTCTGCCGGGTTCACAGGTCTTGAATAAAATTCGATAACATGATCGACTCCATTTACCCTTTGCATCAAAATACTACTAATTCCCTTACCTGAGCCATCCGTAGTTAAGACAAATGGGTTTGATTAAATGAGTAAACATTTCATGCGCACTTTCTAACTCAAATTGATGGTTACGATTGGTTCACAGTAGAGAGGTGGGCGAGTACTATCCACGAATACTTGAACATCTCAAATACTAGAAAGTATTCGAGATCTCAAATATAACGTTACTAGAAGAAGCACTAATACCTAAAATCTTTTAACTTCATTCTTTGCAGTATCCATAAAAGAAGTTGGAAATGAAAGGGTTGTTGTTGTTGAGACCCAGACCGTCCGACCTACCAGAAAGGTGTTGTTGTTGTTGAAACCCAGACCGTCCGACCTACCAGAAAGGTGTAAGGTAACTTACCAGAAAGGTGTAAGGTAACTGTGGAAATGAAAGGGTAACATTCTTTTTTCC